>CATIWR010290567.1:0-21796 GCA_949677035.1 Omphalea diandra
GCTGGAGCGTCTCCCCTCTTTTTTTTACTGTTTCTCTATTCCTATAAATACATTATAATATATATATATATATATATATATATATATATATATATATATATATATATATATATATATATATATATATATATATATTAAACATAAAACTCTCGTATTAGGATAATCCTAGAATCAGAGGTCCACTTAGGCTCATTTTAGCTATAACATTCTTTTCATTATCATAAGCGTTCAATGTTTATCATACATGGGCCATAAATCCTAGTATGCCTTAACACTATGTTCCTTAATCATGACTCATAATCATTTTACATTATATCGACCTTAAACATATACATATTACATTATTCAAAACTTAGACTATGTGAAAATTACTAAGAACACAAGATATAACTTAACATTTTACTTAATATATTTATAACTCTTTCAATTAAACATATACATAACTATTATCTAAAACTATGAAGAAATAATGTAGTCATTAACAATATTTGATATATAACTTAAAATTTTATCTCTAGCTTTCAATTTAAACATATATACATGGTATTTGTCCTATGTTTAACCTACAAAATAATCTATATGTATAGGGGAGAAGGTGAGCTCTTTATGGAAAACTGAGTAAGGAATTTATATTGTTCACATGCATACATCATTTATATAGCGTAAC
This sequence comes from Omphalea diandra, assembly GCA_949677035.1. Lineage (NCBI taxonomy): Eukaryota > Viridiplantae > Streptophyta > Magnoliopsida > Malpighiales > Euphorbiaceae > Omphalea > Omphalea diandra. The sequence continues at coordinate 668 of CATIWR010290567.1, forward strand.
ATTACATATATGGATAGTTAAATCCATGAGAATTCTTTAATACCAACTATGTCGTGTCTCCCTCTCAAATGTTTCATCTTATCTTTGCACAAAGCAATCTTTTTTTTAAAAAAATCCTTAACTAGGGTACTTCACCATTTAGACAATTTTTTACAATAAACTAAAATTTGGACGTGAATTTGCTTTCCCATCATGGATTCCCAACTTGCTATAATCAAATCTTTGCATTTGCTCTCTCTGATCCATGCATTCTCAAATCTGAATCTATGAACTCGTTTAATCTAGACCTAAATATTTAAGTTCATCAAGATTGGCAGTTGATCAGAATATGAGGGCTCTATACTACTCACGTAAGCATTACCGAATTTAGAAATCCACAAATTGGAAACCAACACCTTATCAAGACATTCTTCTACTTGATCCATCATTCCTCCCAATCTCTCCCACATGGATGGTAGCCTTGCATTCTTATATCAATTAGGCCACTATCCTTAACAACACTTCTAGACCTATTAATCATCCAAATCAGGTGCCCAGTCCTTCCTTTTTTTTTTTTTTTTTCTTTCGAAGCCAATAAGTCATTAAAGTCGCCAATGATACACCAAGGAAGCATTAAAATCAAAGCTAAAGAAAACAGTAGCTTCCAAAACTCCTAATGCTTACTACGCTCTAAAAAAACCATAATAACCTATAAGCCTTTAGACCCTCATATTTTCAACATCGACTAGGATATCAATATGGTTCCTTGAGAACCCAAGTAACTTGACCCTTTTATTCTCTTTCCAAAACATTGTAATACCTCCATTATGGCCTATCATATTAGTACCAAAAAGGCCCTCATATCATAACTTGGCTCGAATGGTCCTAACCTATCTCTTTGAAGCAAAGTTTCCATTAAGAAAATAAAAATGGGCTTGGTATAAGTTATAATGTCCGTAAGGACCTAAACTGTTTGTGGGTTACCCAACACATGACAATTTCAACTTAGACAACTCATTAATCTTAGTAGGCCCGAATCTCAAAGCCCACTGCTACCACAATTTTTGAAACTAAACCCAAAACTGTAACCTCCTCCTCCATATTCCTAGTATCAATAAGGTTTAACCCATCATGCCCCTATATTCTTCTTCTTTTGGTATCTAAAATGACTGGTCCATTATTCGTGCCTTCCTTATAGCCATCATCTTTCCTTACATTATCACTATTATTATCTATAACAGGTCTATTAGGATTTGTTTTCCTCCTAAAGAGTCTCTTTTATTTCCACAGTTAGTTCCACTTAAATTTTCTCCATGATAGGCCTTAATAGCACTTTTAGTGCCTAAATCAATGCCCACATTATTGATAATCACATTAATTATCAATGACTCCATGTCCCCATGATTATCCTTCCATTCCTAGTCTTCTCACCTTGAAAGTTTAGATCTCAACCATCTTGCTCCAATTTGAGCTTGATTCCTCTTTGGTGGTGTTCACAGCCATGGGCCACAGGCTCTGATAATCTCTTCAGATGAGCACTCATACAAACGTTCACATATCCTTTCTCCATGTCTAAGTTTTCCACATATGCAATAAAAAACACCTAATCTTTCATATTTGAAATCAATCCAAAACTAGTCACTCCCTCCTTTCTTAATCTTCATTTTTTAATTTAATGTTGCCTTATGTCAATGGCTACGCAAATCCTTATGTAGTTCTTCCAAGCTCCAGTAAAAGTTATTCTTATTTGAATCTTCAAATGGGCCGATGAAGTTTCCAATATCACAAATTACTTTCTCAAACAAGAATTCCACATGCAAGTTATATATCTAAGCCCAAAATGAAGCATGGAACAAAGACACATGTTAGGGTTGCTCATTATCTTTCAACCTCTTAACTAGTAACACATGTTGATCTAATATCCATGTCCAATTCTCCATGACACGACTGACTTCCAATTCATGAAAAAACTAAAACAAGAATAAACAAGGATTAAATTCTTTTATACACATGCCTTTTGCTGGCCGCCATAACACCAACACTGTGTCTTTCATTGTTAGGAAGTTGCAACCAAATAATAATACAAGTCATTTCCCAATCCCTTATTTCCTTCCCCTTTGACCATCAAACCCCTTTATTCCTCCTCCTTTAAGTTAAGATGACAATATGCCTCTTCTAGATCATGTTCTCAACTCCTACTGCTTTCAGCCATCGAAACAACTAGGAAAAATAATAAAACTAATATAAACAGTTAAGAGAAAACTAGACTTGTCATAGGGGTAATTAACCCTCATGGTCGCTAATTATGACCAAAATTTTGTTATGGTTAGTAAAGATCAATTTTGTTCAATTAAATCATTGAACTTTGATTTTTATTGTATTGTGATTTATTAGCTTTTTTTTTTATGATTTTTTATTCTAAATTAATCTAGTGCTTTGGATTTTTATCATAAATATAAATTCAAAATTCTCTTATGAATAAAAATTCAAAATAATTTTACAATGAAATAAAAACATTAAAAAATAGGCCAAAATATCACAAAGAATAAAAATTACATTTTAGTGATTCAATTGAATAAAATCAATTTTTATTAATTACATTAGAATTCAGTTATAACTTAGTGACTGTAGAAATAAATTACCCTTTATCATAAAGACATGACAAAAGTTATATTCTTTTAAAATTATTACACATTCACTCTAATGGCATATATATTTATACAAAGTATAAGTCCTATTCTAGGAAGGAAATCTATACAAGGTAGGTCAACTAACTAGACGCCTAATCACCTCTTATAGTCAACTTATACGAAATTTTCTAATTATAATATATAGCCTGTAAGAATATGGATTGATAGTAGGAATGACAATGGGGTGGGAATTTCCCATCCCCTGCAGGGATTTGCCCCAACGGAGTGGAGAATCTCCAACCTTGCTCTCCATGGGGCAGGTTTGGAGATTACATCTCACTCTGTGAGCTTTTATAGGGACTCTCGAAGTCGACCTGAAAAGATTAAATATATTTTTATAAATTTTACATTTGTTAAATGCATACATAAATATTTTATGTATATAATATATATTTGTATATATTCAATAGTTAATAGCATAAAATATTTTCATTTTATAATTTAATAAGTTATATTTTAAAAAATTATTTGAAAATAATAATAAAATAAAAATTTGTCTTGTGAGGAATTCTTGCAAAGATAGGGATGGGGAAGAAATCCTCTCATCATGAGAGCGAGGTAAGAGATGAGGGGATAACCCTTGCCCTTTCTCCACTCCGTTGTCATTCCTAATTAGCAGTAAGAAGATCATGAAAGAGTCACTTAATTTTTCAAGGCTATTGAATGTCTTGGACAATAATGTTATATGAATCAGATATGATGATGTTTAGTAAGTTATTTCAAAAGATTAGACTTCCTATGACATCTAATATTTTGGTGTGTATATATATATATATACACACATATTTTTAAAGTAATCAAAATTTGATTCAATTTTAATATTTTCTATATCTGAATCAAATTAAATCATGCTCACTCATAATTTTTCTTCTTTATTTTTGACGAATTAAAAAAAAAAAAGATGTGACAAGTCTCTCTCTCTCTCTCACACACACACATATATATATAAGTGTGTGTATGTATGTGCGCGTGTAGTTCACATATTTTAAAGTAATTAAAGTTTGATTCAATTTTGTATATATGAATCAAATTGAATTATGCTTGCTCATACTTTTATTTTTACTTTATTTTTTATGGATCAAAAAAGAGAAAAAAAAAAAAAAAAAGAGATGTGAGAAGTCACTGAGGTTCTTTGTTGTTTTTGAACTATGATTGTTTAGTTTTGTAAATTATTTTAAAAAGAAATTTATTTCGCATTCTTTTAAATTTACATGTTTAAAAATTGTAAACCTTGGTGATCCACATAAAGTGGCGCTAGTCTTCACACAAATTTTGACCTTAATTATAATTGATGTAATTAGGGGCATGCACAAATTTTAGATATATTGAACTGTATCAATTAATCGCATTGGAGTATATCTAAAATTAAAAAGAACAAAAAATAAACAAACTTATTTGAAGCATAATAATATTCAGGATGACATCAAATATTAATTTTTATTTGAGCAGAATAACCAAACCGAATATATATATATATATATATATAAAATATTTTTATAAATTTAATTTTTTAAAAGAAAAAAATCTGAAATATCTACCAAAATGATCTATTAACCTTGAATATCCAAATCGAACTAAACTAAAAATTGATTCAATTCAAGATAAATATTTTCTCATTCTGGTCAAATACTGATTCATTCGTTTTTGAAATAATCAATTTTCAATATGGCTTCTGATAATTTCAAATAACTAGCTCAGATCCAAGCTGAATCACCGTAGACGTAATTAAACTTATTAAATTTATTTTTGTTCTGTAGAATATTACAAGGATATTTGTGGATAATGAAATTTCTTACTCTATAAAATTCATACAATTATCAGGATTTTAAAAGTTATTGTTTTTAATACTGAGAGAATTATTAGATGCTCAAAGAATACAAGCATATACATTGCATTCATATTTTATGGTCTTAGCTTGAATTTATGGAAAGTAATTATGAAGAGTGAATTGGCATTCATGTGAGTAAATAATCATAAGTAAACAAATGGAATAGTTTATCCTAAAATAAGTTCAATCATTTCAATCAATTGCTCAAAAATAATTTCAAACATTTTGAAGCACAATTTTTTTGCTAATTTTTAAGCTTCAAAAACTTTTTCAAAAAATGAAAACATCTTGCTGAACTAAACCAAATCAACTACTAGTCTTTGGTCAAACTAGTTGGCTCAATTTACTTTTAAACGCCAACAAAAATAGTCACTAAAAAATTAGAAATTCTTATATTATGAACTAATTAATAAAAAGTTTTTATATAATATATTTTGAATAATAAATTTGAAAAAATTACAAACTGTCGTTCAAAAAATAAAAAACTACTAAATAAGATAGAAAATGATTGATTGGTTTATAATTCATTTCTCCTAAAAACATAAAAGCAAATTATACACTTATCTACATATAAAAAAAAAAAAAAATTAACAAATCTAAATGAGGTAAAAGGTCGGCCACAATAAAAAGAAATTGAGGGGGACAAACCAGCATCATTTCAAATCTGATTCAACGAAACTAATATCGCAATTACTAGTCTGGAGTCCAACTAATTGGTCCAGAAAGGAAAGCCCAGAAATTGCTTACTGTATAATAACTAAAATAAAAGGATTTAACATAGACTGGATCGCCTCGTCATCATCTTGAGTACCGAAAGAATATAGTAACCAATCCATCTAGAACCAGTCGCATAATCAAGCAGATATTTGTGAGGCCATTGCATTCACATGTGATTAAAGAGTATATATATTTATAGAAGCGTCACAGCAAAGATTTGTCACTTCAACATCACCGTCTCAGGCTCTCCACTATGTAGTCAGCATAGAGATTCCTTGAAGAAAGCGAAAAAAAAAAAGAAAGAAAAGCAATTAATAGCTGATGGGGTGCAAAGCACAGAAATCCTGATAACATCTAATAGTGAAATACATTTTATATGATGCATTATGTTCCAAAGAAATCCTGATTAACATCTAGTAGTGAACATGAAGAATACACGAAAAACCACATAATATTGATGAATGCTAGAGACACAACCAATTCAACTTAGTAAACAAAAGAATTTGAAGACATGCCCACACACTTGTTGCTTGCTTTTGGGATTTATACTTTGTCAATTTTGCAAATTTAAGATTAATAACCTTTTTTAAACAGACTAATTTAATTATTATGGAAATAGAACAAGGGTAAAAAAGGGGATTCTCTGGTCTGGTTTTGTTTGCACATCTATGTGTTTGTGTGCGTGAAGGTCAGGGAGGTCTATGACTTACATGGAATGCTGAATTGCTTTATAGGCGTCACAAGCTGGAAGAAAGTCATTAACAGCAACTTCCTTGTTCTCGTTTTTCTTATCTGATCATGTTATTAAGGATTAAAAAAATGGTATAGATGCAACTTGAGACTTCACAAAGAAATATGATGCCTGCATAAAACTTTTCAGAGTGCATCGGTTCCTTTCTCATTTTTATAAGAATTAATAGAAGCATGAAAGGATACAATCTTCAAAAAAGCGGCGGATCTCAGCTAAACGATGTGGTGGGAGTTCCTTGATATCATCATAGTGGCGATATTCAGGATCATCAGCACAAACAGCAATTATCTTATCATCCTTTTCACCCTAATAATTGGTTAAAACAATAACACATTGATAAATAAGAGCAATTTCTCCAATCCAAGAAAGAAGAAAGGCACAAAAAAAAAAAACAGAAACAATTTTTGTGAGTCTGGGATAAGTACCTGATCAATCATTGGCATAAGCCCTATAGCTTTAGCCCTAAGAAAGCATCCAGGAAGCACTGGTTCCTGTACATGAATTGATTTGTTTGCACCAAAAAAGTTAGAACTTAGAGATAAACAGTATGCTCCCAGGAAAAAAGAAATTTGTGAACTCAATACATGTGCAGCATGACTGAGATAACAGATAGAGATGAAAATATAAAGGAAAATCCATGAAACAGCACCAAGGTGGTTAGAAGCAAGCATGCAAAGCATACACATATATGAGAATGATTATCAGACAAAATACCTGCATAATAATCAAGACATCCAAGGGATCATTGTCCTCACAGAGAGTACGAGGAATGAAGCCATAATTGTGGGGGTACACAACTGACGAGTAAAGAACACGATCAACCTGTACAAGAGAAAACATGTAGCAGTCAATTGTAGATAAATTGAAGGGCATAAAAAAAAAAAAAAAAAAGATTAGCATACACAATTACCTTGATGAGCCCAGTTCTCTTGTCAAGTTCATATTTCACCTTGCCTCCTTTGCTAATTTCAATCACCTGCATCAGTTATGTTTATAACAAAAAATTTGTCATATCTAAGATTCCAAGTGGATCGCAATTTGTTTATCATCAGTTATTCAAAATTCCATAATTACATATACTACAAAAACAGCAAATTCAAAATAGAATTGTCAATGCAATGTCATAGGTAATTATAGTAAACTGAGGACAAGAGAATATGATTTCTGGTAAATCAGAAAGACAATGTTACTTTCATGTCAACCATACAAAGTGGAAAAAGCAAAGAAGAGCAAGATAATTTAGCCCTCACATTTTGTGAGTTTAATGCCAGTTCCTCAAGGCTATTCAGAGATTAAACAAATTGATAATTAATGGGGACAAAAGAATTGGATGTTATCATGGAAACAAGTTCAAACAACCACTTTCAAATTTCTGTTGACAAGGATCAATTTGAGATTTTATAATTTCTTAATTTTCAAACTACAAAGACAAGGGTCAAATCCCGACGGGCAATAACGCACATGTAAGTCCAAAGAATGTTGCATGTCAGATGGCAGCTAAGGTTTAATATACTTACACAATTGAATATCTTTGGAGCTCCAGGTCCTGAATTAAAATAACAAAAAAACAACAAAACTAAGTCATTGAATCAGCACAAAAAGCAAGAATAAAAAACAAAAATATTGATTTTGCTTTGCTTGCAGTAACATTTGCCTACCTATCTCTAGATCATGCCAGGGGTGCGCAGCAATAGACCTCCTGGTCATTGATGAAAGTATCCTTTCATTAAGAGGTGGGTGTGAGGACTGATGAGAGATGCGAGCCTTGCTTGGAGCCGGAGCCTTGTTTGGAGTTTCAATAGGTGGAGCCTCGTTTGGAGTCTCAACAGGTGGAGCTTTGTTTGGAGTCTCAGTAGGTGGTTCCATATCTTCAGCCTAAAAACACAACGAATAATAATTTGTCTACAGTCACGTTAGGTAGAAGCTGATAATTATCTTGTATTTGATCAAATCCCCAGCAATGATACTCTGAATGCACAAAATTGTTAAGAAATGCATCTTAAGTCACTGAATTGAACAAAGACCACGGAAACCACAAAAAAATAACGAGGATAAAGCCCAGACTTGTGGTGTTCAGATCCGTTTGATCTGAAAGATAATTAAATTTGAAAAAATAAAACAAATCCCTAAAGAGTTTCATTCTGTCAAATCAAACATGCAAAATACGTTCTGTTATATGGGAATTAGCCATCGCATTTACTCGTCCACACGTTACAGTGCTTAAAACAATAGCACGGGAACGTTTTTTACACGTTAAATTGAACAGAAAACTGATAGTTTTGAATTCTTACAAACCTAAATATAAACTTGTGGTTTGCATCATACAAGTCAAAATTGTGCTTCAAAAATCAAGCCAAGAAATGAACAAATTTTACACGAAGGAGAGCTATATAAAAGAAACATATCATCCAAACGGTATCCAAATCGAAGACCGGTCCAAAATTCACAGAAAAAAGAGATATAATTAGCAGGGATCTAGCAAAATATAACGCCAATAAACAAAAGAAAATTGAGCAAAAAAACTATCCAACCAGTTCAAGAGACAAAAACCGTCGTACGCACTGGTTGAAGGGAACAACCAGATCCGTAAACACAAAAGAGAACAGAAAAAAGCGTAGAAAATGGAGATCCAAGGCGAGATCATAAAACGCACCTCCAACATTCACAGATTTCTGTTTCGAAGGAATCAAACGCAGACCGATCTCAGAAAAGGAGAACAGAAGAGAGAATATAAGAGAAGAAGTAATGGTGAAGTTGATTGAATGTGTGTGTGTTTATGTAGGGGCTTAGAGTCTGTAGCAGAGGAAAGGAAACAAAAAGGCTGTATTACGCGGTTCCCGCTATCTTTCTGCTTTGCTATTTAAAGGCAAAACGAAAATATAAATACTAATATAAATATAAATAAAATAAAAGCAGGAGAAGGAAAAATTCTTGCGTTTCAAATGCTTGTGGAATGGAGTCCCCGTATAATATTCTTTTCAGAGAAAAGTTCGTGGTTGGCAGCTCTGTGTATCAATGATACGTGTTGAATTGTTATTGGATGGATTTTTTAGTTTGACAGTGGGACCTACTAGAGATATAGACGGAACTCCAAACGGTCGTACGGTGCAGTTTTGATTTTGGTCCGCCGCGAAACAAACGGTCAAAAAGTCTTTTCTAACAGTTCCGTTTGGACAAATAAGATGGAGGAATTTCACACTTTTCATTGCTTTACCCCCAAACCTAATTTCAAGGAAAAGTATTATATTTTCAAAATGAATTTTATAATATAACAATCTAGAGAATAAAGTATAATTAAATTAATTTTAATGTTTTAACTTATATTTAGAAAAGTAACAATAAGAAAGGAAGTAAAATAAAAATGAAAAATAAAAAATAATTATAACTTTCAATAATTTGAATATAGAGAAAAATAAAATAGGTGATGTTGTGAAGTTTACTATAGTAGTTGGTTGAGACTGTTTGGGTTGGTTCAAACTGTTTGGGTTGGTTCGAAGTGGTTGGCTCGAATAATTTTGGTTAGAGTCTCACAAGACAACAAAGATAAGAAGCGTTCTGACTCAATTGCTAGAAGCTCACTCCGATACTTAAGTCAGTGAAATGCTTATAGAGATAGTGAGTGTATCTAATGTATGAGAGATATCAGGTTGTGCTTTTTATATAGTGGCTAGAGATGTTTGTTTCTTATTAGATTGAGTCTTACTCTTTTTATTTAATGATTGTTTCTTGATGAGCCTCATTTTCCTTAATGAGCCTTATCTTCCTTGATAAGAAATTACTTCATGATAAGAAATAACATTTCTATTTAGGATGAGCTGCAGATGAATTATAGTTGAATGAGTCGAGTTGCATTGGCCCATAGTCTTAAGAAGCTAAGGCGGGCTAAACTACATGGCCTATTATGAGGATTAGACTCAAGAAAAATGAGCTAGGCTCAATCATACACAAAACCCAATTCAGTTGCCAATCCTTACAATGGGACATGTAGTTCAGCCTGCCTTAGTTTTACAAGTCCAATCCTCATAATGGGCCATGTAGTTAGGTATGCCTTAGCTTCATAAAACTATGGGCCAGCATAGCTCGGCCCATTTAGCCACAATTTGTTTGTAACTTATCCTAAATAAGAATGTTATCTCTTATTAGGAAGTAATATTTCATCAAGGAAGATAAGCCTCATCAAGAAGCAATCACTAAACAAGAAAAGTTTAAGTCCTGATCCAATAAGGAAACAAGCGTCTCTAGCCACTATATAAAGAGCACAACCAGGTTTCTCTCATATATTTGATACACTTACTCTTTCTATAAATATATCATTAGCTTAAGTAGCAGAGTGGGTTGCTAACAATCAAGTTGAAACCCCATTCACCTTTGTTATCTTATAAGACCTTAGCCAAAATTACCCAAGCCAACTTGAACAACTTGAACCAACTACTATTATAAGCTTCATGACATCATTAGTGCAGTGAGCATGGACTTACTACAACAGACCTTCTAAAACTTCAACCATGACCACTCCTAATAATCCAAAAACCCCACAAACTCATCTCTAATCCAAAATTTTAAACAACATTCCCCCACCAAACCTCTTAACCTTAACTTCCCCACCAACACTAGGAAACTTTGCCTCTAGCTTGGTTGGCACCCCAAACCATAAATTGCCAAGCTGCACCCCAAATCCTAAGCCCAATCCAAGGCTTGACCAAATGACTGCCTAGTTGATCATTGCGTATGTGGATTTCACAACAACTTTAAAGAGAATTGAGCAAGGCTAACACGAAAAGAACCCATGGTCACTCCATAAAATGCCATTACAGAGCCACCACATTTGCTACCTCCACTAGCTCGACAAGAATAAGTGAAAAATATGGCTCGCGAGGAAGGAAAGACCAAGTGCTTGGAAACGTGTAATAACGTAGGTGAATCCTCATACAAGCTAGGAGAAAGTTGAACCACTTGAACAAAAAATCACTTATTGAAATGAAGATGCCCTTGAAAGAAAGTCATGGAAGCGATTAGACAAATAAGAAACAAAGAACACTTTGCTTTCGACTACCACTCTTATGATCACAATCTCTTAGTTGTAGAGACAAGGGCCGAGCTAGTACCTTACAAATTTAAGTTACCTTCGATTAACAACTATAATGAAACAATAGATCCTCAAAGCCAGCTTTATAAGTTTCGGTCCAGACTAGAACTCTATAATTGCTCAAATTCCTTCCTCTACAAAATCTTCCCTACTATCCTTGAAAGAGTAGTACAAGACTAATACCAAGAACTAACTAACATTCCTCATGTAAATGCTTTAGTGGTCAAAGGCCAAATGATGGCAATTAGGTAAATATGATTATTGTAAAGGCTTTTAGAGTGCTCCAACTAGATCTCAAAAAGTTACGCGCAGTCTGAACTAGGCTCGAGGGAACTAAAGTTGACATGATAGGGTCCATTGAGTTAAGCATGAAATTAGGAGACACAAACATCACAAAAAAGTTTAACGCCATATGGATGATGGTAAACATTCCTTTCACCTATAATGCCCTCATTGGGCGACCGATCCTTTATGACACTGTGGCATGCACTTGCATTATATACCTTACCATGAAGATTCCAATCGAGCAAGGTATGACAGTTGTTAGAGGCGATCAAAAGGTAGCATAAGAAACATATATGAACATCTTTAGGGAGGTAAACCATGTTGTCTCTTTTGAACCATTAAACTTCATCCTTGAAAACACATCTAAAAATGTTGAGCCAATAAAAGACCTAAAATCCTTGCCAATAAAGGAAAATCGAGCTCTTTGCATTGGTGCAGAGCTTGCTAAATTGATGGAAAAAGATATCAGCTCAGCCCTTCTGGACACACTTCGCACATTTGTATAGTCCTCTTCAAACATCATTGAGATTGATTCCTCGATTATTGTTCACAAGCTCAACATCGACAACTGAGCTAAACTAGTCAAACAAAAGGGGAGAAAATCATGCGCTCAAGCGATCAAAGCCATAAACAATGTGGTATGCAAACTATTACATGACGGATTCATCAAGGAAATACAATATCTAGACTGGTTAGCTAATGTGGTATTGATAAATAAGCCAAACGAAAAATGAAGAATGTGTGTTAACTTTATAGATCTTAACAAAGTCTGTTCGACTACCCTCTACCTAACATAAATTAGCTCGTTGACTCTATAGTATGGTATGAATTGTATAGCTTCATTAATACATCGACTTTACCATCAAGTTTGAATGTTTGTTCTTGACTACAACTTTGTCACGTATGAAAGAACCTATTGCTACAAAGCCATGCCTTTGGGCCTTAAAATGTAGGAGCCACTTATCAAAGGTTGGTCAATAAAATGTTTAAAGAATAGATTGGGAAAATAGTATAGGTCTACATGGATGACATGATTGTAAAAAGCCTTCGAGCTGAGGACCATGCCAAAGACATACGAGAAGCTTTCAAAATTTTTAACCAATACAACATGAAGCTTAATTTGGAGAAATGTCCCTTTGAAGTCTGTGTTGGTAAGTTCCTAAGCTTCATGATTTCTCAAAGAGGCATAGAGGCTAACCCTAAAAAAATTAAAGCAATCCTTGAAATGAAGCCATCTCAGACCATCAACGAAGTCCAGAAGCTCAATGAAAGGATCACATCCCTTGTAAAGTTCATATCTTCATCAATTTGGTGATGTTTTCCTTTCTATAAAAATTAAGAGACCTTAAAAAATTCAAATGGGATGATGATGCCAAAAAGCCTTTAAAGAATTATAAACATTCCTCGACTTGCCCTCTTTACTCAATCGCCCCTTGCAGAACGAGTCGCTCTTCATGTACTTAGGAGGAACTAAAGATACAATTACCTCAGTCCCAATCGAAAAAGAAGAAGCATAACAAAAGTTAGTGTATTATGCTAGCAAGGTCCTCAAAGGTGAGGAGCTGAATTACCCTATTTTAGAGAAGTTGGCTTATGCCCTAGTAAGCTCAACCACAAAACTAAGACATTACTTCCAGGCCCATACATTAACTATTCACATAAATTAGCCATTGAGGAAGATATTACAAAAAGCAAAAACTTGAGGATGAATAGTAGAATGGGCAGTTCGACTTCATATGTCTGATATCATATTCGAGCAAAATCGGCCATGAAAACTTAAGTACTACTAAATTTTGTTGCTGATCTAATGGCAAGGATCAGAAGCTTGAGCAGACTAAGAATAAAAAAGAATGAAAATTGTGTGTGGATGGAGCCTTAAGTATGGAAGGAGCCAGAGCTAGGATAATTTTACAAGGACTAAATAGAATCACTTCTAAATATATTGTCAGACTAAAATTCCAAGCCACCAATAATATAACAGAGTATGAAGCCTTAATTATCAAGCTGCAACTTATGTAAGAATTCCGAACTAAACATCTCATCATATGTAGTGATTCGCAATTGGTGGTCCAACAACTTATTGGGCAATATGCCATTAAGGAACCCACAATGATCAAATATGTCGAACATACAAAACACCTTTTGGCAAATATAGAGATGAAAGAATGAAGCTGGCCATTAGAGCAAATCCCTTAGGAGCATAACAAAGAGGCAAATTCCTTAGCTAAACTGGCAGCCTCTCATTAAAGAACATTACCTGAAAGAGTTTTAACAGAAGAAAAGTTCTAGGCCAATATTGTATAGATGTTGAACATAACAGTCATAGCTGAGGAAGATAACTGGATGAGCCTACTCATCAGGTACCTAAAATATAAACAACTCCTAGTCGAGCTGAAAGATGCTTGAACCATTATCAGCAAGGTTATTTACTACTTTAAAGAAGATGTGGTCATATACAAATGATCCTATACTTAGCCCTGGCTTAGGTGTGTCTCTATAGAATATAGGAATTATGTACTTAGAGAAATTCATGAAAAGTAGCTAGCACCTTAACCCAATAAGTAGTTTTAGTTGGCTATTTTTGGCTCATAATGTTCAAGGATATTAAACAGCTCATGTAAAAATGCGATACATGCCAAAAATATCCACTCATCCCTCGACAACTAGCAATAAAGCAACAACCCATTCACTCGACATGGCTTTTCTCCCAATGAGGAATAGACACTATTGGGCCCTTCCTACAGGCACTAGGCTAGAGAAAATTTATTGTGGTAGCCATAAATCACTTCTTTAAATAGGTAGAGGCTAAAACATTGGCTATCATTATGTCTACAAAAATCTTTAATTTATTCAAAAAGAATGTGGTCTATTGGTTCGATATTCCTAAAATCTTGATCACGAATAATAGGAGGTAGTTCAATAGTGAACAGTTCCACTCCTACCATATTAAGGTAAATATCGACCTTCAATTCACCTCTGTGGTTCATCCATAAACAAATAAGATGATCGTGGTAACTAAAAAAATAATCTTGCAGGGGATCAAGAAAAAAACTAGATGATGTAGGAGGGACCTAGGCAGATTAGCTCAACCATATCATTTGGGCTTTCAGGATAACAACAAGAACAACTATGAGCCAAACTCCTTTTCATTAGTTTATGGGACTAAGGTAGTGATCCATATAGAAATCGACCTTCCCTCATACAGAGTCCTTCATCAGAACCCCAAACAAAATGAAAAAGATGTTTGCCTTAACCTAGACCTTTTAACAAAAAGACAAGAAGATGCAGTCATCTGAGCTGTAACATATCAACGATGTGTGGCTTGATTTCGCAATAGAAGAGTCAATAACCGAGCCCTTAAAGAAGGTGATATGGTACTCTTTAGAATAGACAAAGCCTAAAAAGAAGTAGGGGTAAATATGTTTGGTGCTAAGTAGGAAGGCCCATACAAAGTAACCAAGGTGATAGGCCCCATAACACACAAGCTGGAAATAATGGAATGAAAGCCTGTACCTTGCACATGGAACATAAAAGCATTGAAGAAATACATTATGTAAGCAACCTTAACTGTCTTGTTTCCGTAAACTACTTATCTTCTCTCCAAAAAAAAAAAATCTACCCATGGATGTAGGTAAATTGTCAAACCATGTAAAAAAAATATTGTCTTATGAATAACCCTTTACATTTTCTGCATAACAGCTTAGTAATATACCTCATGCACCTAGCTAATCTATCTCGTGCGCTATTGAGTTAATTTGTCTCAAGTAAATAAAGGACAAAACATAATGAACTAATCTACCTGACACATTAAGTAAGTTATTCATGTATTAAGCTAATCTACCTAGTACATTAATCAAGTTTATGATATACTAAACTAATTTACCATACCAATCATGTTATATTTTGAAACAAGCTAATCCACCTTGTACATCGATCATATTTTATTAGATAACAAGCTAACCTACCTCATACACAACTTTTTAAAGGACATCCAACCCTGATGGCTCAATATTTATGGTAGCAACCACAAGCAAAGACATTATCGAAAAGCACAGTTGTAATAAAGAAATTTTTTTTATTAACTTAGAAAAATTTTTACAAAAAGAAAGACTTGATGCTATAAAAAAAAAGCCTAATCCTATGTGTTGGGTTATTCTTAATTTTCTTCATCATCATCATCCCCTAGCAAAACATCCCTAATATAACCAAAGTATAAATCCATGTGAGTTCTAGCTAGGGTCCACCGAATTTTTTCATTATATCCTAAGTAGATGGAAAACATTTGTTTAAGAGTTGACGCCCAACAACAACCTCTTTTTATTGCCAATCCTTAACATCCTAGTTATTCTCAATATTCTTCTTCTTCACCTCTTCTAGCTTGACATTCTTCTTTTTTAATTCTCCCTTCAAGGGAGATAGTTCGACCGCCTTTAGCTTTTCCTAAGCCTCACTAAGCAGGTTAGCTGTGGTAATAGCCTGCTTACGTGTGTTCTGATGCTCCTTAAACAAAGTATCAAAAACATCATGAGTTATCACAAACATGGTCTCTAGCTCGATAAAGCTCTTGAAATCTTTCTTCGCAGTTTTCAACTTAGTAGCCAAGGTCGCCTCAGTCGTTGCTGCCTTAACAAAGAAAAATAAAAAGGCTTAACATCTTTACAAGCACTTATAAAAAATTTGACTACACATATTACCCATACCTTGAGATTGAACATTTGTGCCTGAGCTATGAGCTCCCTATTTGTAAGGTGCTCAAACCTTTTCTTATCATTTGGCAAGACACAAATCATGCCAAGAGTTTTGTCTATTGTTTTGTTGCTCTGAGAGTAAGGATCATACTTATTCTTCAAATAATCACGAGGATAAATACATCGACTCAGGTTTCTTATGAGCGTGAAAAGCTCTTCATCTAATTCTGACTTTGTTAAATAAATTTGGCTTTTTTGGCTACTAGCACCTCGACCTTACCCTACCCATCCATTATCTTTATTGATTGAGGATGAAGAGGAAGAGGAGCAAATCCAAAGTAAACCTTAATAACATCGTCAACCCTTTGGCTCAAAGATGTTGGCCTCATCTAGAAGGCACTTCTTGCTAACACTTTTTACCCCAAGCTTTGGGTTGCTTCCTACCTCATTAAGTAGCCTGAACAGCTCTTTGTCTAGTCATCTTCCAATTCAACGTCTTCATATCCATCTCTACAAAACAAAGAAACATTAATATCCATTAGTATACAAATATTTCACTTTGCTAATAAGCAACATATACCAGCTTGGACTGAGAGACTCTTATCTATCAGTTCGGTAAAGTCCATAGGATCTTAGATTAAAGATTGAAGTTGCTTAGCATGTTCTCGCTCCTGCTCGATCAAAATTACCTTATACTCTTAATTGTCCTTGTTAACCCACCGTGTTGGAAATTTAACCTCACCCTTGCAAGTGATAATGAAGAATTTATGCTTCCAACTTTTTACGGATGAAAAGTAATGGGTGAACAATCCTATACTAGATCTGGTAGTCACGTGCCAATGATCCTTCCTAGCTCGATCTTTTACTATGAAGATGCATCATTCCAAACCGGCGGATATCAGAATCCCTTTCTCTCGGGCTAAAAGGTGCAAGCCAACCAAAATCATAATGTCATTCAGGGCAATTTGAGAAATGCGAAGGTTGTAAGCCCTTAACACCAATGTTATTAAAATAAGACCGATTAGTGAACCGGTCTTATGACCGATTCTCAATTTAGCCTATTCAACCGGTCAGATTTAATATATTTAAAATAATAATAATAATAATAATAATAATTTATTATAATAATATATTTAATAAAATTTCGAAACTCTAAAAATTTAGAAAAAAAATAATAGAAATATTTCATTTCCATAATGCTTAAGTTACTAAAAAAACAGTAATCGAAGTCAAGTTTGAACATCTGATCCCTTTTACAAATTATTTCTTACTTCATTAAGAAATGGATCCAAATTCTACACACTATTTTTTTCATTAATAGGTTAGCATTTCATCCATTACCTCTAGACATAAACAAACCAATAAATCCTTCGGATTAAAGAAATCAAATTGTATTATAACATGCAATTTCCATTGGATCTTGTCAATGGGCTATAGGAGTGTCTTCATCATAAAATAATTAATAATGAATAACAAGAAATAGGCACTAACCGTAGATATACAAAGAAAACATAACTCATTTCCTTGACCTAAATAAATTTGGAGCTACTTAACTTTCAATTTCTAGAACTCGAGTATGATTTTGATTTTGTAATCATAATGAGTACTACACCTTCAATTTAAACAACAATCCTAAAACCCATTCTTAATCATATTAATTTTGTTATCTTTATGATTAGAGTTTAGAGATATATGAAGGGAGTAACTTTAATTTATGCATTTTCAGTTTATCAAGGAGTTTGATTTTAGTTTACTATCTTTGCAATTAGAGTTTAGAGATCTAAGAAAGAAGGTAACTTTAATTAATGCATCTTCAATTTACAAAGGAGTTCGGCTTTAGTTTAAGAGAAGTGAGAAAGCTAATGAAAAACAAGGGTTAGGGATTTAGAAAGGGATGATTGAAGATGTTGGAGAGAAGTGCTTTTTTCTTTTAAGGAAAACAAACAGAAGTTTGAAATGACGTAATTTAATAGAACCTAGTTATATTGGTTTACTGGGTCAAGCAGTTTTAGGTGGTTTTGGCCTATTCTTTTTGGTTTTAAGGCCAATTGATTTTACCTCATTAATTAGATCGAACCTTTGGTTGGTTCCAGGTTTTATCGGTCCGACTGGTTGATTCAGTTTGATTTTCATAACATTACTCAACGCCTCCTAAATAAGCCCTAGCATGGGAAGCTTGAACCCACCTTCAAATTCTCCTCATAATGCATGAATTAATTTACACTTAGCTGGGATGAGGCTCTCAAATTAGGACTTGGTATACTTAGTTTGTACTTAAGTGGAATGTTATACCATAGATGAATCTTAGCTAAGCTGTGAATAGACATCCCATTATGCAACTCGATTACCTTTAGATTTACTCTTTGAACCTAGAGCAGCTTGGGTTGTGCTTCCATAGTGGATAGATCAGTATTAGTCCTACTGGGTCCAACCTCGACTCCAGATCTCTGTATTTCCTCAGCCCCATCAATAAATTCATCCTCTTCGTTCACCTCCCCTTCATCTCCTTCCCCTAATACCTCAATGTCATCATCATCAACCTCCCCTAATACCACTGCTAGGTCCTCCCTAGTGACAGTAGTAGGAAAAACCTTGGTAGAAAGGGAGGCCAACGACACCACATTTTTAGGAGTTGTATAATTCATTTCTATACAGGCTAATATAACTAAAAAAACAAAAAAAAGAAGAAGGAGAAATAACAAAAAATAACCAATAACCATGAAAACCTCACTTTTAGAGCAATGAAAGTGAGTCTAAAGCTTGAAATATGGACAGGGGCTGCAGCAAATGTAATCTTGGAAAAGTAGAAAATAAGAACAAAACATGTGAAAGTTAGGTTTTTGCAAGGAAAAGAACGATGTATTTATAGGCACAAAAAGGGAACATAGAAAGCCAGGGCTAAACGAACTAGTGCTCTCATCCAACGACCCTGATCTACTTAATTAAAAACACCAACTCGAGGCACATTTACTATTGGACACATGTTAAAGAGCTAATTAATTTCAAATTTTAAAATTCCCTCTTCATAGTCATATATACGGCTTGTGTTAATCAAAGCAATTGACTACCCAGCTCATTTTAATGCTTACCATATGCTCGAATAGTTTCTCCTATAAGTTATTCTGAGACATGAACAAACTTGGACAAACGGGGGACATGTGATACCACCCATGAAAAATGGGCTAAGCCCAATCATACACAAAACCCAATTCGATCTATATTCCTCACAATAGGCCATGTAATTCAGCTTTCTTAGTTTACAAGACTATGGGCCAGTGCAACTCGACCCACTCAGTTACAATTAGTTTGCAACTTATCCTGAATAATGCTATCTCTTATCAAGAAGTAATCTCTAATCAAGAAAGATAAACTTCATCAAGAAATAATCACTAAAGAAGAAGAGTTTAAGTCCCAATCCAATAAGGAAACAAACATCCTTAGCCACTATATAAAAAGCATAATCAGGTATCTCTTATACATTAAATACACTTACTCTTTTTATCTGACTCAAGCATTGGAATGGACTTCCGACAATCGAGCCAGAACCCCTCTCACCTCTATTGTCTTGTAAGACCCTAACCAAAATTACCTGAGCCAACCACCTCAAGTCAACCCGAATAGCCCAAACCAATTACTGTGGTATGCTTCACGACATCAATAGGAAAAAATAATATTTATTTTACCTTCTTTATTTTCTCTCCAAAATGGATAGAAAAGATGAGATTGAAAGTAATTTATTATAAATTTATAATTATGTCCAATACTTTTCAATTGAAAAGAGCTCTTTTTTAATAAATGGAAAAATAGTAAGTATATAAAATAATAATTTTCTTTCTTTCAAGGAAAAATAAATTCAAAAAATAAATTTTATTTTTTCTTTTTATTTGCTTTCCTTCCTAAATAATTCTCCAAACATAGTGTTAAAGAATCAAATTCAAGTTTTATAATAATAATTTATAGATGAAAGCATAGTTAAATTAAAATTTAAAGTTTTGAGGATCAAATTCTTATCTATATAAAATATTATGGACTAAAATGTAACAAAAATTTTATAATTTTCAATTAAAAACCAAAATGTAGAGTCCTCAATAAATTTTAGGAATTTAGTCCTTAGATAGTAAGGACTAAAATTTTAGGAATTTAGTCCTTAGATAGTAAGGACTAAATTGCTAAATGTAAAAATCTTTACACATTTTGCATAATTCTAAGAAGAATGTCCTAGTTTTTTTTTATATATAATTTTATTGGATGAGTAATTTTGACTTAATTAAAAAATTAATCGTTAAATTGATTTATTTTTCAATTTAGGTTTTTTGTAAATTTAATTTGATTTTTTTAAAAAATTAATTATTTCAATTAATTTAAATTTGATCGTGTAATAAGCAAATCAAATCAAATATTGAACCATAATTATGTTTAAAACTTATTACTATATTAAAATATTTAAAAATTATTTTTTAAAAAAATTATTAAAATCAAATTAAACCATATTTGAATTGAATTTGATTCAATTCTTATAATTTGATTTATTTTAATTTATATTTTTTATTCAATTTGATTCAAAATTAAATCATCGGTTTGTTCACCCATAATTGAAAAAGTGAGTTAAATTTGGGATAAATTAAATACGAAGGAACTTAATAAGAAAATTACAATCGAATTTGTTTTAAGAAGAATAATTAAACATTAAAAGAAAAATAAGAAAAATAAAAAACCCAACTTAAAAAATCGAAAAGAATGAAATTAGAAATATTGTAAAATTAACGTGATTACACTATATAATCATAAATTTTTATTATAATTTTAATATGAAATTCATGTCATCTTTTTATATTAATCTACTATTTTTTTTTACTTGAAAAGTAATTTTTCTAATGTAAAATCTATATTATATTAAAATTATTATTTTAATTGAGTTAATCTTGATTATGTTAAATTTTTAAGATGATATGACAATTTTAATAATTAATAAAATGAATAATTATTTGGCATATAATAAAAAATTTATGTAATGTATCTAAAATCACCAATACATATATATATATATATATATATATATATATATATATATATATATATATATATAGATATGGGTGTGTGTGTGT
>CATIWR010290569.1:0-53317 GCA_949677035.1 Omphalea diandra
GGCATTGTGACCGACTTGTCAAACACTTGCAAATTACAGGAAGATGGACCAATAGGTCCCAAATCATATGTTACATGAATCACATGAATATCCCGGGAGCAATGTTTGTCTTGCTCGGTCATGACAAAAATAAAGCTATTGCATTTGCACTTGCATAGTCAATTGTTATACTTGCAATGTATATTGATGATATTTGATTATGGATTATGCAATGAGGATTTGATTATTGTTTTTATTCACTGAGTCGCGACTCACCAAATCGCAACTATTTTTTAGACACTGAAGCATAGAGTTTGGACATTTTGGTGCATAAAGTCTTGCATAAAGACACATGAAACATAGGTCGTTGGTTGAATTCCAACTCTCTCTCCTTGCGTCATGTACATACATTTGATAGGAACTAGTTATGGTCACTGGTCCTGACATTAGTTAACACATGTGTACATTAAATACATATGGGTTTATATATATATGATGAATAAACCTTAATGTGTATGCATTTTTGAACATGAAATGCCATGATTTGCAACTGAAGATGATAGTTACAGTGGGTGATATTAGAGGATTCAAGCATACGTGGGGCAAACGTGCAAATCCCGGTGTGTATGACATCGCGGGGCCGACGGGCAAATCCTAGATGTTGAGCGCTTTGATAGGTACCGACTGTAGCCACGTTGTGATTTTATAATTTATGGTATCAAAGCTGATTTACAAATGAGAACAATGGATGTCACAGTTATTGGTTTGACAAATGAATTTAGATGTTACAGTTTTGGTATCAGAGAGGGCTCAAGCATACGCGGGGCAAACGTGTAAATCCCAGTGTGTATGACATCACGAGGCCGACGGGCAAATTTCGGATATTGAGTGCTCTAATAGGTACCGATTGTTGCATTATAGATTGTGGAAAAAAAACTGGTATCAGAGCAACATGATTTGTAAATATGAATACGGTCGTTACAAATAATCTAGTCAAGTACAAAGCTTATGCATTTAGGCTAGAATCATTGCTTCAAATAAAAGGTCAAGATGGAAAGTGTACGGGGATTCTTTATTGCTTATTTCCAAGTCATTGAAAAATGGAAATTGAAAGAGGAATGTCTAGGTCCATAGTTAAAACACTTAAAGAAGCTAATTCAAAACTTTCAAAGGGTCACATTTCACCATCTTCTATAAGAAGAGAATGTTATGGCTAACACTTTAGGTACTTTGATTTTAATTTGGGGTGGGCTAGAAAATATGTCGATGAAGCCTTTGATCATGTTTAAATCCAAGACACCATGCTATGTTAAATAGAGGGTGATGCAAATTTTCATGGAAAATAGTTCATGGTCCTATGACATCTAGAGGTACTTAGAAAGTGGTACTTATACTAAAGAGGCAAAAAAGAAGAATAGAGATGTGATCCACAGATTGGCATTATAGTTTATGGTTTACGACGACATGGTATACAAGTGAATATTGGGTGAGGTATATTTGAAATGTTTGATAAAAAAGGAAGCCAATAGGGTAATAGAAGAGGTACATGCAAATGTGATCCTTATATAAATGTGATGGTTTTGGCTTAGAAAAATTCGAGGATGGGGTATTATTAGATGATCATAGAGTAGGATTATGTCAAGATTGCAAAGAGTTGTAACAAATGCTAAGTTCATAACAGCCTTAATCATTTGCTGCTAATGAAACTGTAGAATTTATCTTTATCATGGCCATTTGCAGATAGGGCATTGATGTGATTGGATAAATCAAACCAGCTCCTATAAAGGGGCATTACATTGTAGTGATGATCAATTATTTCTCAAATGGATGGAAGCATAAATTTTTGAAAAGCTTAGGGCAAAATAGTTGGTCTGATTCATAAAGAAAAACTTGATTTTTCAATATGGGGTGTCCTATTGCATTGTGATAGATAATGGGGTGCATTTTTGAATTGATGTCAGAATAATCTTAGAAAAGTATGTGGTTATCCATCATAAGTCATCACCTTATAGTCCGCAAATGAATGGAGCAATTAAGGCAACTGGTAAGAATGTTAAAAACATCCTAGCTAAGATGGTAGAACCTATATAGACTGGTTAGAGAAGTTAGCCCTTGCATTATAGGGTGCCAAACCATAACCAAAACATTGATAGAAATGATGCCTTATTTTCTTGTATATGACATATAAGCGATGTTGCCAATAGAGATGGAAGTGAAATATCTTTAGGTGTTGATTGAAATAGATGCCTAAGTATTAGTGGACGTGGAATTCATTTGAACAATTTGCCTTATTAGATGAGAAGAGATTGAAATTATATATCTCATTTAGCTACACTAAAGTTAGGATGGCATGTACCTTCATTAAAAGGGTCAAGGTGAGTACAATAAAGGTTGGTGACTTAGTATTGACAGTGATGTGATTACAAAACTAGGATATTAAGGGAAAATTCAATCCAAATTGTGAAGGTCCCTAAGTGGCCAAATAGATATATTTAATTGGTGTAGTAAAACTATCAAACATAGATGAAAACAAATTCTCTGAGCCAGTAAACCTGGATAGGCTAAAGAAATACTTCATATGGGGAGGTGAGAAAAGAAAAATAAGCCCACTAAGTCAAAAACTTGAAATGGCAGCATAGGCAAAATTTAGAGTATAAAAATATATAATAAATAAAGTAAAAGCCAAGAAAGTAGGAACGACCATTGGAGAAGCCAACTGCAACATAATAAAAAAACAAGATGACAATAGGAGGGCAAGAATGAAGAGCAAGGAACTAGCATGTCAAAGGCATTGATTGAGGAGATCAAATGATCTAGTATCCAAAATTAAAAATAGTGATCACATATTAAATTAATATGCAATATGTAAATTATAATGATTCATGACAAGCATAATATCAAAAAGGAAATGCATTTGCATAATGAAAGTAATCTTTGTTAAACAGTTCTTTAAGCTAAATGAAATACAAATAGTTATTTCACCTTGAATTCATTATTATTATGAAGTTTTTGATGAGA
This sequence comes from Omphalea diandra, assembly GCA_949677035.1. Classification (NCBI taxonomy): domain Eukaryota; kingdom Viridiplantae; phylum Streptophyta; class Magnoliopsida; order Malpighiales; family Euphorbiaceae; genus Omphalea; species Omphalea diandra. The sequence continues at coordinate 2,998 of CATIWR010290569.1, forward strand.
TCAAAAATATCTTGTGTCTCTAATTATTATGCAACCAAGGCTTGAAATCAGCATCATCAAAAGTGGAGGCCTCAATGGGAAAGATGTGGTAGACGTAGTAATCAACCCAAGTGACCTTCATTTTATTTAAGAAGTATTGAGTCAAGGGTCTCTCAGTAAAAGTTGGAAGAAAACCTATGGTATGTTATGTAACCCTAAACTAGTGATAGACTTTGACGAGGTCATAAAAAGTACAAGATGATAAACATGGAATGATCACACACCCTCCATAAGTCCTCAAAGTAACCCTGGTTAGTCTCTACTAGGGCAAGTCCAACGAATGTCATAATCTAAGATGTGAGATAGTTATTTGGTCTATTCAACTCTGGTAGAAGCAAGTCTAGACAAGTGATAGTTTGAGTAGTGTTGTAAGAAATAGTGCCTAGTTTTAAAAGTGGAAACCTCCAACAAACTCAATTTCTATTGTTGCCATATTTAAAAGAAAAAAAAAAGAAAAGAAAATAATAAGAAAAATATAAAATAAATAGTAATAAAAGAAGAGAAAAACTCGTTAGATTGAAAACCAAAAAGGGAAGCCTAAGTAAAAATGAGTACCCTATTAGATTGAAAACCCATAAGGGCAGTCTAATCAAAAGTTAAGATGGAAAAATAAAAATAAAGAAAAAAAAAAGGAGGGAAAAAAGAAAGAAAGAAGAAAAGAAAGAAAATGAAAGCTACAAGAAAAAATCAAACTTGAAGCAACAACAAAATCTTGGTGAAGGACTCACTGATGCCTAACAATACTTTGTCCAAGCCTACAATCGGTTTACCAAGGATCACCAAAACTGGGATCTTCATGAGCTTGATTCCTTCGATAAGGGGTAAGAAATGTAGATCAATTTCTCATCATCCCTCTAAAGCAAAAATTCTCCCATCAGAATAGCTGCTACGATGTGAGATTGAGCAGCTGTTGTGCCATTCCTTAAAAGGTGGAGAGCAAGTAGAGGGGATGTCATAATCTTCTCCTTGGCCAAGTTATACAAAGGCATCTTATTATAAGGCAAGTTGAACAAATCTATTTTTTTTTAGACGTTCGAGTAATCAAGCTATGGTAATGCAATTTGATATGCACCTAAAATATGATATCAAGAATGGTGCCAAATTGTTTAGTAGTGGAAAAATCTCAATGCCTCCAAAATAGATGGAGTGGAAAGTAGGGTCTTAGTAATTGCAAGCTATAAATCCATGTTGAGTCAAATAGATAAAAGGTAGTGAAGAGCTTTGAAAATGGCCAAAGTAGATTAGACTAATTCTATGTTGGGAGTGACTTCAAAAATGTCCTAACCATGTTAAAAAAAATGTAAGAATGGCAAGTTAGGTATGAAAATTAAGGAAGAGGTATTTGTAAAAGAGAGAGAGAAGGTACATAGTGCTTAATAGCTATAAATAGTAATGATGGTTGTACAACTTGCTTAAGGAGTATGTATAGATAAGTAGTGGCTTATATAAACCACTTTTTTGTAAATGCCATAAGAAAGCTTCTCTTTAGGCATCTGAGTTAACTTAAACCTATTGCAAGGGACAGAAACATACATAATGGGCAAAGATTATGTAAGCACTCATCCAAGTAATGAACAAAGCATAAGAATGAAAAAATGGACATTTATTTTTAGTAATAGTGGTAAAAGTGTGACGAAATGAAGACATTATGACCTTAAAAGTACCCTAAGTTCCTAAGAATCTAAAATAAACATCTAAAAAGAAAAGGGGCTCCATTCTCAGATGAAGGGCCCCCACTAATAATCATTGTTTATAAAGAGTGTTCCTCAATCTTAATCACTTATGACTACCATGTATTAATTGGCCCTTTCCAATCTAGATAAAAGCTACAAAAGAAACAAAATAATTAAGCACATCATTGTAGGTGCTCAATCAATTCATGAATAATTTTAAATTGATAATTAACTTTAATTTTTGCATATTAAACATACCTTTGCCATGGTTAGTTCTTTTAGGAAATTATGCCTTACCTCATAGATGACTCCTCATGGTGCATAAGCTCTACCTTACAAAATAGGGATAATAGCTTTCATATTTTATAGAAGGTTGCTGCCAATCAGTGGCCCTAACTTAATAGTCCAAGCATACCAAAGGCATATTATTAGCAAATAAAAGATGAGAAAAACAAAAATAAAAGGAAGGATAGTGCATTATTTACCTCGAGTACCTGTCAAGTGTTGTTCATGTATGACAACTCATGATAGCATCATTCTAGATATCGATATAAGTAGGCTATCACAATGGAGCCCTAGTTGAAGTATCGAACCAACCTAAAATTCTTGAGGGCTGGTAAGAGGCAAATATTAGCCTAATCTATGGGCTTGGAGAATATAGCCACACTGCGACAGTATAAGAACAAGTAGTAACGAACTAGTCAATCACCTTTTGAGGGCTAACTTCGATCACATTTGAAGCCTCCCTTTTTAGGCTTAAGAACTCAAAGGAGGTGTTCTCCTTAGTGCTGAGGACAGAATTGAGAAGGTGGTACACATAGTCTCTCTGCAAGATGAGATCGCAGACTCCCATATTAGTAGGCAACTAGATTCCCAAGCACTTGATGTCGATAATATAAGTGAAGTCCCTTAGAATGAATGTCAACTCCCTTATTTGCGATAGCTAGAAGGTGTGTATAGTGTCCATTCACCACTTCCAAGGCTTATGTGTTAGTAGCATCACTTTGCAAAATCTTATTCGAAAGCATTTGCAAGAAGAGTAAGAGTTCAGTCTCCTTAAGTCATATAATCACATGATAAGGCAGTCACTATTAGGCTTAATTTGTTCATAGATATTTAGTCAGATTTGGTCTTAATTTAGTATTATTTTATGTTTAAATTAAGTTATTTTAGATGATTTAGTGTTATTTATCACATTTGGATGTTTTGTAGGTATTTTAGTAAATTTGGAATGAATTAGGACAAAAATAGGCAAAGTTGATAACTTCAAAGGCCAAGCTAGATATTTATACATGTGAAGTAGAGATGCAATCTATCACACTTATGACTAAAGTCATAGGTTGTAACTTTTATGGGCATGATGAAGTGCCACACCTGAGACTATAGTCGTAGGCTGCAATATATGCGCGTTGTGAGCTACTTCTTAGCTTAGGTTTTAGCTCTTTTGAAGGAGTATTTAAAGCAAGCTCCTAAGGGTTTCTAAAGGAGTTTTTTAGAGAAGGAAAAAAGGAGAAATAAGCTTTAAAATAAGATCAAATGCAAGAGTTTAAGAGATCATTAGATCAAGAAAGAAGAAAAAAAGAAGACTTATCATGACAATTTGGAGATTTAATCTTTCCTTCTCTTTGTTCTTATTTCTTTTGTTAATGATGATGTTATTGCTTTTAGATTTGCCTTGTTTTGTTAGTATGCTAGGCTAGAACTTTTATCTAGGACTTTGATGTAGCATGGATAATGATTGATTGATTGATTTATGATTTTAATGACTATATTGGAATTTTTGCTCTTTACAAGTAAATGATTCTTTATCTTAATGATTGTGATTTCTTAATCATTAATTACAAGATTTGTGTTTTATTTATAGATCAAAAGATTATAAATTGAAATATACTTAAAATCATACCCATTTAACCTATTGCTATCACTTTAAAGGATTACTAGAACTAATGAGGTGATGCATTTCTAGTTCACATCGAGAGATGTATTTAGAGTAATGGTTACAAATTAAGTGATTACTTAAGAGAGAGCCTTAATTAATGGAGAGACAATTGATAGTTGCAATTTAATCCAACATTGCATTAAATGAATAATAATTTCTTGATTTCCCATTAGTGAGATCAAGTGTCCAAAGTGCTTTATCATAAGGTTTCCTTTCTCAATTGCTTTTATCTCTTTGTCATTCAATTGTTATTTTACTTTATTTTCATTATGTTAGTAGTTTAGATTACATCTCAATTATTCAATTTTTAGATAAAAAATAAAATAATCATATTCTAGTACTTATTGCCTTTATCTCTAGGATGATATCCACTCACAATTATGTAGTATATTACTTTGATCATCATTCTCTTTGATATTTTGCAAGGTGGGTTTTATGAAATAGTTTGAAGGAGAGAAGAAAATAAATTAGATTAAATTGATTAATTGATTTAGATTTAAGCTACATTATGAAATTTGGTCACAAAGAAATTACTGACATTCCTAGGGATATGATGCTTTAATATTGGAAGCTTTGATTTAGTTCTTAATCTATAATTTTTCTTTTTCTTTTTTTATTTCAGGTGAAAAAGTTCATCTTGCTTGCGATGAACTAAGACTCTAGATCTAAAGGAGCAAGATCCTAAACCTTTTGATCCTGAAATTGAAAGAACTCTTAGAGCGGGCATAAGGAGACAAATATTGGAAGAATGTAATAGAAGAAATCCAATGGCAAACAACTAAGAGAATGAGAGGACTATAAGGGATGCATAATGAACTACAACCCAAAGTACTATTTATGCCAATAACTTTGAGATCAAACTTGCAATCATTCAAATGATGGAAAATAATTAGTTTGGAGGTTTACCACATGAAGATACACACATTCATAAAATAACTTTCTTAGAGATTTATGATAGTTTCAATTAAAATGGAGTTTCGAATGATGATATTAAATTGAGATTATTTTCCCTTTCAGTTAGAGATAAAGCCAAGTCATGGTATCATTGATTGGCTATAGGCTTAATCACTACATGGGAGTAACTACCACAATCTAGCAAAAATGGCCAAATTAAGGAATGACATCTTTTATTTTGCCAAATGGAGGAAAAGTCTCTTTATGAGACTTGGGGTAGATTTAAAGAGTTATTGAGGAAGTGTTCTTACCATGATTTATCCAAGTGGCTCATCCTAAAACCTTCTATAATGTTTGAGCCCTCTATTTAGGAGTACCTTAGACATTGCTATGGTGGAGCACAAATAGCTAAGACAGAAGATGCGACATACCAATTGCTTAAAAAGATAGCTATTAATAGTGTCACGACCCATATTTTAGACCATCCTGACACTAGGGAATAGGAAGGTTAAGGCCTTCAGAAACCATAACAAGCCTAATTACTAATGGTTATAACCTATTTATAAGTTTTCTAATACCTTGAATCTAAAATTTGTACTAATTGTCCCATAAATATTTATAGCTCTCATTTGCCTCACTTAGATTCTTAGGATAATATAAATGGGAGATAGGGATTCAAGCTAAGCTTGATCCCAAACATTTCATAAAAACACCTTCTTATATTATATTGTAGCCATTTAACTCATTTTCTATTGTGTCATGAGAGGGGGAGTCTAAACTCAACAACTGATTCTTTTTTATTCTTTCATTTACTTACCTTCATTATATATACACCATTAAACATAAAACTCTCTCATTTAGACAATCTTAGAATCAGGGGTCCACTTAAGGCCACTCTAGTTATAACATTTCTTTCATTATCATAAGTATTCAACATTTATATTACATGGACCATACATCTTAGTATTCCTCAACATCATTTCCATTAATCATGCATCATAACCATTTTACATTACATTAACCTTAAACATATACATATCATAATATTCATAACTTACATTTTAGAGATTACTAAGAATATAAGATATACTTAACATTTTCTTAATACATTTATAACTCTTCCAATTATACGTACATATCATTTCTATAGGCAACTATGAGGAAACAATGTAACGCCTTGATAATATAAGATACATAACTTAAAACCTAATTTATAACCTTTAGCCATCAATCATGCTATCAATCCTATACTCAACTTGTAAAATGATATGTGTGTGTGTGGAGAAAGGGTGAGCTCCTTGTGGGAAACTTATAGAGGAATTTATATTATCCATATTCATGCTTACATGTCTTTACGTGAATGCATTTCTAGCTACATATCACATCATTTGTATAAATCATTTACATAGTAAACATTACATACAAGGATATTCAAGTCCATAGGAATCCGTACTTAGTTTATTTATGTTTCTTGCAATGAAGTGTTGCCTCACCAACCATGCATTCATGAGAGAGTTACATCACTAGCCTTATCTTTTGCATAAGAGAGTTTCTTTACCAGCTATATCATGCATTCATAACATTTTATTTTCATATATTGATCATATCATCCTTGCATAGTTAGTTATGACTCTTTAGATTCCCATTTCTTCCCTAAACTACCCTTACATCATATGGCAATTAAACATAATGTTTCATTTCATTCATATAAATGTATATGACTTTTATCACAACCTAATTTGGCCTACTATGGCCTATATATAAATTTATGATGCATGTATGCAATAGGCATTAAAAGCCATGATAAAATCCCTCACCATTCATTACTGGCTTTAGCTCTTCCTTGCTTTGGTTTTGATTTTTTCTATCACTTTGCCTTAGCCTTACTTGTTCTTAGCTTTATCCTTACTTGCTCTTAATCATCTTACCTATACACATGCCTAAGCATATACATTTATTACATTGTTACTATAACATTTAGAATATAGAGAGTTAATCAAACTCATCCATATAACACATAACATGAACATAACATATATCATAGTGGTGCAAAAGCTCTTATAAGGATAATGATGTTTAAACATAATTAAAGATGCAAACATAACGTTCATTAACTCTAGCTTATAAGATAACTATTGTAACCATCGAATTTTGGGCCTTAGGGTGTAAAAACTAATGATGAAAATCACTAAACATTTTCCTTGAAAAGTAAAGGGGAAATTGCTAAAGTAAGAGGAACAAGGCCTTAAGACAGCATAGAGAAGCCTAAAACCAAGCCCAAGCCTAAACTAAGCCTAAACTACTAACCTAGATAAATGTGTTATACATCCCATTTTGCATGGTTATACATCCTTACCTTAAACCCTAGCTAGGGAACCTTTTGGAATTGATCCCTCTGCACCTTTAGTCTGTACAACCCTTATATATTTGATGTAAAACCTAATGTTAGCTTTATAACCTGTATGTAAACCCTAATTTTAGGATATCCATCTCTTTCTCTTTGATTGGATATAAACATCCTACAACTAAAACCATCTTTAGCTCTAGTGCACCCATACATCACCTATAAATACCTCTCCATTTGAAAAGGAAGGAGAGGCTTGAGTGACTCTAAATTTACTTTGCTAAATTTTCTCCTTAAACATTTAAGCACATAAACCTTTAAGTCCTAGCTCCTTCCAAATATTTCTAAGGTAGAACAAGGCTTACTTTATATATCTTTAAGCATTCCTAAGCATGTTAGTGGATATTAAACATATTGTGAGCCTCTAAGGGCAAAAGAGTTTTCAGAAAGGCACAAGAATCCCACTACCCCTTCTTCTTTGTCCCACTCTTTTTCTCTTTTTATATTTCAAAAAACCTAGAAATTAAAGGTTGTACAACCTTCACATAGGTTGTACAACCCACCTTTTGGTTTATACAAGCCTCATAATGTGTTATACAACTTAACTTAGGGAATAGTCTTGTAAAATCTTCTCCTTATCCACCTAGATTCTTTCATTTTTAAAGTTATCCTTATGATGTTTTTATTATTGCAATTATATAATAGGATAAGGTCTAATGACTTAGGACCCTATTCATTTCAAAAATTGAAATTTGAACTATGTTTTAAATATTTTAATGGTATATCTTATGTTAATATTTTGTGTTCTTATATACTTTGATTGATTGGCATTTTGAGTATTTTACTTGAACTAGATTTGGCAGTGACCAAGTGAGGAACCATGGATCCTTAGGACCTTAAGAGTCTCATTATGGTCATATTTATTTTTCAAGAATGCTATTAAATTGTTTTGGCCTTGTGATTTCCCCTTGTTGAAATGGTATTTTAACCTTGGTTAGGTTAATAGTGTTTATGGATGCCAGCTCTTTTTGAGCAATAAAGGGAGAGGCGTAAGCATTAGATTCTGGATCTATGGATGCAAAGCCGATGTTGAAAATCACTAAATCTATTACCTAGAATTCAAAGGGAATTGCCAAAGAAAGAGGTAAAAAGCCCTAGGAAAAACATTGAGAAGCCCAAAGCCAAGCTTAAGACTAAACCCAAGACAAACCTAAAATTGCTTATCAGGACAGAAGAGTTGTATAGCCCATTAAGTAGGGATGGATAACCTACAAAGCTTGCATGTATAGCTTAGTACAAGGATGTATAACCCATCATAAAATCCTAGGTTATAGAACATTCTAGAATTGGTCCCCTATTAAACCCTAGGGCTATACAGTCCTGACATATGGATCTACAACCCATTCTTGGCTGTACAGCCCATATGCAAACCTGAATTCAAAGAGATTCATCTCCCTCTCTATGATTGGATGTATCCATGGTGTGACCAAAACCATTTTAATCATTGGTAAACTCACCAAACACCTATAAAAACCCTTCTCATTTGAAAAAGGGAGAGGCTTGGAGAACTCTAACAAAACTCTACCAAAATTCACTCTCACAACATACTTAGCATAGAAATGCTAAACTCTAACTCATCCCAACTCATTTCATGGTAGAACTAGGCCATTACTCTTAATCATTATGTATTCCTTAAGCATTTGGAGGCTCTAAAACTCATAGTGTGCTTCTGAAGGTAATAAATCATCAAAGAAAGCATCTAGGACTCTTCTATCCTTAATTTTCTTATTCCATTTCTTTTCTTCTTCTATTTTCTCAAACATAAAAAATAGTGGTTGTACAGCCTTGAATGTAGGCTGTACAACCCCTATATTGGCCTAGTGTACCTGGTAGACAAATTTGAAAGACATTTTTTTCTTCTCCATTCAAAATTTTCCTCTTCCAAACTTCTTTTTTTAAAGATGTTCCAACATTTTAGTAGTAGAATTTTGTGAGGTATAACATCCTAGGATTCCTATTGACTTTAAAAATGGAAACTTGGTGTGGTTTTGGAGTGGTTTTATAACCCCTTTTTATGTAATGCTCTAAGTTATATTAACTTTAGTTTGGTGATTATTTTGATTTTGTTTCAACCACATTAAGGTAGTGACCAAGTGAGGAACCTATGGTTCAAAGGATCTTGAGAGCTTCTTTTGTGTTTGTAGTTATACTTAAAGTGTGTGAATAGTATCTTAGCCATTTATCCCCATTCTTTGATTTGCATTTGAACCCATTTAATGGCTAGTAGTGTCAATGGATAGTTAGACTTTATGAGCAGTAAGAGGAAGGGTTCATTAACCTTAGGTCATCCCTTTTGTGATGACTATTGCCTTAGGCCATTCAATATCCTCCAAGTATGTCTTGCATTGCATGTTTATCTCTTTATTTATTTATGATTCATGCATTTTAATTACATTTTGTTTACAAATTTGTGATGAGAAAGTATGTTTATTATGGACTTATATACATACCTAGGCACCTTAGCATGGGAGACATCGTAATATGGCTTTGTTTGTGTGTTTCAACCATTTATTTTGTTTTTGCATCCTTTACCATTTGATTGCTGTTTTTTTCTCCTTCTTTAGGTGTAGGTGTTCTTACTTGGTCTTAAATACCATCCTATATGATTATGAATGATTATGCTTGAATGGATGGATGATAATACATGCAAAACCCTTATGCCAAGTCATATGATCCCACCACCCTCTTTAGAATGTTATGTATGGATGATGAAGTGCATGATACCCTTTTTGCCATAATGCATTACCCCTTCCCTATTAAAGTTCATGACTTGATTTGTTTAAAAAGATTGTAATTAGATGTATGCCTAGGCCATTAATTGGACTAATCAATAACTCGGTAAAAATATTAAAAGTGAATAAAAGATGCTCAAAGGTAGGATCATAATATCTAGGTCGTTTAGGGGCATCTAACCTCTTCCCCAAGCTATACCCAATTTTCAAACCTGATCTTTGATAGGTTGAAGATGAAATTGGCCTGCTAATTGACTTAGCTTAGGTTCAGATTTTGCCTTCCCTAGACTCTTGTCTCGACTTCAATTAGGTGGCGACTCCATACTCTTAGGGATAATACCAATGTATAAATTATGCCTTGGTCCCTAATGACCACTACTTGAATACATGGGCTTTTAAATTCATGTAATGCCTTAAAGATCCCCTATTGATCCAATGCAAGCCATATTTTGGGGTTATCACCCATGTGAAAATGCTTGTCCTCTTGATCCCCAATGATTAATAAAAGGATAAAGTCAAAAGAAATATTTTATTAGTTTGAACGAGACCATCGAAGCACTCACAATAGCATTCATTAATCTTAGGAACCCTTTTATAACGATTTTTATTCAGGCCACACAAATCCTTCAAGTGTCATACATCACATTTTTATGATTCCTTGGCTTGTATGATGCATGTGCTTATGTTTTGAGGCTATATTGCTTCTAATATGATATTGGTTTATTCCTATTAAGCATTTAAAAACTTGACTAGGTACCTTTTGCATAGGAGATATGGCAATATGAATCATACTTATTAGTTTTGCTTATCTCATATTTCTTTCACTTACTAATTTATGCATTTTTCTAGTATATGTGCTTACTTATTCTAGAACATAAATTTGGTCTTAATAATCATCTTATAGGATTATGAATGACCATTTTGATGTGAATGGTTGAAATGCATGCCACTCCTTTTGATAGGATGCATGACCCCTTTCCCTTTTGAGTTATTGATTTGGTTTGTTTGGTTTCATTACGCTAGAGGCATGCTTAAGGCCGTTGAACTAGAGTAATTAATAACTTGATTAAGATGTTAAAAGTGTACTAAGTAATTCGAGTTATTTAGGGGTGCCTAAACTTTTCCCCAAGTTGTACCCAAATTTAAAACCTAATCTCTAATGAGGTGAAGATGAAATAGGTCTTCTAAATTGACTTAGTTTAGGCTTAGACTTTCCCTTCCTTGGATTCTTGTCCTAACTAAAGTTAGGTGGTGACTCTACAATTCCTAAGGATGGTATTAACGTATTACCCCGCCTTGGTCTCCTAAAGACCGTAATTTATACTTAAGGCTTTACACTCATGCAAGCCTAAAGGATCCACGATTGATGTAAACACATGCCACATCTTGGGGTCATTACCAATGTAAAGACCCTTATCCTCTCAATCCCTCATTCGTCGATAAAAGGATGGAGTCATAAACAAGATTTCACTCATTTGAAAGAAAGTGTAAGGCACTCATAGTGACGACTCTACTAGGGACTTACATAATTGACTTCGTGTTTAATCTAGAGTTCACATCAACATTTTAAACTTATAATTAATCAAGTTTGTTTACATTCATGTCGCTTTCACTTTTCACCATAAGCACTAGACCTATCCTTAGATAGTTTGATGGCCCTCTAAGCTTAAGACTTAAGCTCCATTCGAGCTTAGGACAATGTAAGAAGGTCTATCACTCATGAGCCTAGTACCTTTGAGCATATCGAATTGGGGATCATGCCAACTAGCCCCTAAGCTCATAGGAGCCATCAACTACAACAATCCTCCCAACTATCCTCTAAGTATGTCTTATATTGCATGTTCATCTCTTTATTTATTTATGATTCATGCATTTCAATTCTGTTTTGCTTACTAATTTGTGATGAGAAAATATATTTATTATGGACTTAGATAAATGCTTAGGCACCTTAGCCTGGAAGACATGGTAATGTGGCTTTATTTATGTGTTTTGCCTTTTTTTTTTTTTTTTTTGCATCCTTTGGTCATTTGATCACTAACTTTTTCTCCTTCTTTAGGCATAAGTGTTCTTAGTTGGTCTTGAGTACCATCCTATATGATTATGAATGATTATACCTGAGTGGATGGATGATAATGCATGCAAAACCCCTATGCCATGTCATATGATCCCACTGCACTCTTTAGAATGTTATGTATGGCTGATGAAGTGCATGACCCCCTCCCTATTAAAGTTTATGACTTGATTTGTTTAAAAAGATTGCAATTAGATGTATGCTTACGCCATTAATTAGACTAATCAATAACTCAGTTAAAATACTAAAAGTGAACCAAAGATGCTCGAAGGTAAGATAATAATATCTAGGCCATTTAGGGTGTCTAACCTCTTCACCACTTGATGTAAGGCCTCAAGGATCCCTCATTTATCCAATGCATGCCATATTATGGGGTTATCACTAATGTGAAAACCCTTGTCTTCTCGTTCCCCTATTGATCGATAAAAGGATTGAGTTACAAGCAAGATTCCACTAGTTTGAAAGAAACCACAGAGGCACTCATAAAAGAGTTCATCAATCCTATGACCCCTTTTATAATTATTTTTAGTTAGGCGACACAAATCCTCCAAGTGCCTTGCATCATATGTTTATGGTTCCTTGCCTTACATGATGCATATGTTTATTTTTTTTATGTTATATTGTTTCTAGTGTCATGTTGGGTTGTGCCTATTATACATATAGAAACATGCCTAGGTACCTTTTACATGGGAGATATGGTAATATGAATCATACTCATTAGTTTTGCTTATCTCATATTTCTTTTACTTACTAACTTTTGCATTTTTCTAGTGTAGGTGCTTGCTTGATCTATACCATAAATTTGTTCTTGATAATCATCCTATAGGATTATGAATGACCATTTTGATATGAATGGATGAAATACATGTCACTCCCTTTGATATGATGCATGACCTTTCTCCCCTTTGAGGTTATTGATTTGGTTTGTTTGGTTTTATTATGCTAGAGGCATGCTTAGGTTCGTTAAATAAAGCAATTAATAACTTGATTAAGATGTTAAAAGTGTGCCAAGTAATTCAAGTGATTTAGGGGTGCCTAAGCTTTTCCCTAAGTTGTATCCAATTTTCAAACCCTATCTCAGATAAGATGATGATGAAATAGGTCTTCTAAATTGACTTAATTTAGGCTTAGATTTTCCTTTCCTTAAGTTATTGTCCCGACTAAAGTTAGGTAGTGACTCCATAATTCCTAGGAATGGGATTAATGTATTATCCTGACTTGGTCTCCCAATGACCATAACTTAGACTTAAGGATTTGAACTTGTGCAAGCCCTAAAGGATCCCTTTTTGATCTAGACACATGCCACATCTTGAGGTCATTACTAATGTAAAGACCCTTATCCTCTTGATCCCTCATTGGTTGATAAAATGATGGAGTCACAAGAAAATTTTCACTCATTTGAGAGAAAGCCCGAGGCACTGATAGTGACAACTCTGCTAGGGACTTACGAAATTGACTTCGTATTTAATCTCAGGTCCACTTTAACATTTTAAACTTGTTATTAATAAAGATTGTTTACATTCATGTAGCCTCCACACTTCACCACATGCACTTAGTTTGTTCTTAGACAAATTAATGGCCCTCTAAGCTTGAGACTTAAGCTCCATTTAGGTTTAGGAGATTGTAAGAAAGGTCCATCACTCATAAGCCTAGTACCTTCGAGGCATATCAGATAAGGGATCATGACAACTAACCCCCAAGCTTATGGGAGCCATTAATTGCAACAATCCTCTAAACTATTAGCCACATGTAGGAGCTAATAGTACCCCTTTTGTCTGCATTTCTTTATGGGAGAGTTAGAGTTCTCAAGGAACAAGGTTAGACACCCCCAATGAAAAGTGCAATTGTTACACCATTCCCTATGATGTAATTATCCCTGCATGTAAAACTTATATCCCATTCTCGACTTTGTAAAGAATTTCTATGTAAATATCCCTCTTGCTTTATTAAAGCGTTTCTTTCACATTTTATGTATATACTTATCTTATTAATGTAAAGATGATCCTTTTTTTTTTGTTAGGTCTTTTATGTGCATGTTATTCGGGACCTCAACTCTTCTCAGTTTGAGGCGACCATGTATGTTCTTTACCTATTGTTGGTAGAAGAACTAGACCCCTCTTAAGAAAGAGCAATTGGACCTCATGTGTAGGAGGAATAAGGTTTGAAGGATCTTCTACAAATGGTGTGTGCATACCACATATCATGCATACAAGCATCATGCTAATAACCCTTCTCTTGCAGCCATCATAGCTCCATCTAAATCCTTATAGAAGAAAAGGGGCAACCAACTTGTTAGGAAAAGTAAGACGTTGAGTCAAAGCCAAATAATTGATCCAATCATGGAACCAACCATATCGTCAGAGATGGATACTGCCAATAGGTGCAACTCTCTAAACCATATATGTACTGAACCCATAATCCTACCTCATTTCTAGTATGATCACCTTAAAAAAGAGGGGAAAAGAGGAGAAGTATGAAACACTCATAATCAAAGAGAGAGAGAGAGAGAGAGAGAGAGAGAGAGAGGGAGAAGAAAAAAAAGGAAAAGTAATAATAGAATCATTCAAAAGCTTTCCAAAATTAATTATTTATGGGAAAGTTTGAAAGGTAGCTCACAACCATACAGAGACATAACCAACACAGGATCGATAAAATGTATTCTAAATAAATAAACTTTAAATAATTTGTTTACTTATATTTTTTTAATTAAGTATTGTAACCCTTTGTAGTTTGTTTTGCAAACTAATTTCACCAAGTTTTCATGTAGATCACCAAGAAAAGCCAAAGTGTGCATACTAAGGCACTAAATCAAGCAAATAAATAAGAAATACAAATCTTTCATTAAAAGAAATAAAAGGCAAGTGTTCTAAAACTATCCTTGAGTATTCAAAAACTAACCTAATGTCTGCATGCAGAAAAAAATCCAGAGCAGTGCTTAGGATCTATAGTGTTGGAAAATAAAAGTGCAAAACAAAATAGAAAAGAAAAAAGGCATATGCCTTTTTGAGGCAACTCCTACTAAATAATGGTATAGGTTATAGATCGTTGGTATATCACACTGTCACATAAAATGTACTAGAATCATCTTTTCTATCACACCCATTAAAGGGCTCACCTTCATGAAGCCCTACTAGGAATGTAACTGCTTCAGGGCTTCACGTGTGGTGATGGCCTCATCAAAAAACTTTTATGGGACATCAAACATCTCATCATTAGTAAAACTAGCCATAGTGTTGTCCTTAAAAGCATAAGCAAACCTAAGAAGCTAACTCTAAGAGTTATAGGAGTTAGACAAAAAAGAGAGTAAGGAGAATAAGACAAATGAAGGTCATTGTCAAAAGGTGGTTTACATAATGGGCTTGGTTTGTATAACTCAATCTAGTCTATATAGTCCAAGCTCTGCACTACAGAACCAAGTTTGTCAAGTGGTTTGTACAAACCACCCTATGGCTATTTAGACCACTAATGGATGGCAGGCTTAAATTAGGCCTTTTAAGCCCAATTTTCAAATTACCCCTTTTAAGCCTAATTTACCAAGTCACCCCTTTTAAGCCCAATTTCCAAATTTCCCCTTTCAAGCCCAATCTTCCAAATTACTTCTTTCAAGCTTAATTTTCCAAATTGCCCCTTTAAGCCTAATTTTCAAAAAATGGCTCCTCTAAAGCTTAAGAGGTCAATGCAACCATCCAACTCACTAAACAAATTAGCGAAAATGCCTTTACTCTTATCAAAACCTTGAATGACTATATTAGCTATCTAATACGCTAATCGAATTACCAAAATAGAAATGAAGCTTTCATAAAGCTTTAAGTGCACTATTGGGAAGATATTTGCCTACATAGAAATATCCAAACCTATAAGAGTGATTTTTACAACATATAGACACAATCCCATACTTTAGATATAAATGAACTAAGATAACTAGAAGAGCTCCAAGAGTATCAAGTCATCTTTGGCATGCTAGAAGGGTAGAAATGACATGAGATTACATGGGGCACCCTCAACCTAGAACCATTAGCCAAAAGGGTTGAAGTAATCATAAAAGATTCAAGAACATTAGTAACTGCAAAAAGACAGCCATAAGTTTGAAAGATACAATAACACCTAGTACCTACTAGAAAGTCATTAGAACTTTTCTCAGTACTTGCTAGAAAGCTACTAAAAAATATAATAACACTTGGTATCTACTAGAAGCCATCAAAACTGCCTCAGCACCTGTTAGAAAGCTACTGAGAAACACAAGCCATCAAAACTTCCTCAGCACTTGTTAGAAAGCTACTGAGAAACACAATAATACCTGGTACCTATTATGAAGCTACTAGAACTCCTTAGTACCTTTGAAAAATCCATTAAGAGATACAACGACACCCTATACCTACTAAAAAGCTACCAAAACATCCTCAGTACCTATTAGAAAGCTGCCAAAAAACACAACAACATTTGGTACCTACTAGAAAGTTATTAGAACTCCTTAGTTATTGCTAGAAAGCTGTTGAAAGATATGATAACACTTAGTACCAGCTAGAAAGCCATCATAACTTTCTTAGTACTTGTTGAAAAGCTGTTGAAAGATAGAATAACACTTAGTATCTATTAAAAAGCTACCAAAATAAGCTTTAACACCTACTCGAGGAGCTACTAAGGAATTATATCCTTCGGTATCCTTGCTAATGCTTACATTCCTTACATTACTTTGATGAAACTTGTCCAAACAACCATTTCTCAAATATTGTTTTCTAGGCCCTATAAATTAAAGGGCAAACTATAAACATCAGATTTTGGGCCCTAGGATGTAAAGCTCGATGATGAAAATCACTACATATATTCCCCAAAATGCAAAGGGAAAATTGGTAAAGGAAGAGGAATAATGGCTTGAAACACCTTAGAGAAGCCTAAAACCAACCCCAAGCTCAGGCCTAAGGTAAGCCTAAATTGCCAGCCTATATTAATAGGTTTTATAACCCTTTTAGTATGGTTGTACAACCCAGTAACCAAGGTTGTACAACCCACAATTGGGTTGTACATCCTTACCTTAAACCCTAACAGAGGAACTTTCTAGAACTGGTCTCCCTTAAACCCTTGGTCTGTACAGTCTTGTATGTTGGATGTATAGCTTAATCTTGGTTGTATAGCCTATGTGCAAACCTTAATTTTCTTCTTTTCTTTGATTGGATATGAACATTCTGTGACCATAACCATCTTTAGCTTTTGAGTGCCCATCCATCACTTATAAATACCTCCTCATTTGAAGAGGAGAGAGAGGCTTAGATGACCCTATAATTACTCTAATAAAATTTCTCCTCAAACACTGCTTAGCATAAAAACCTTTAAACCCTACTCCTTCCAATCATTCCTAAGGTAGAACAAGACCTAATCTCTATATCTTTATACATTCCTAAGCATTTTAGAGAATATTAAACACATAGTGCACCTCAAAGAGAATAAGAATATTCAAAAAGGCATTTAGAATCCCTTACCTCTTCTTCTTCTTACTTTTCTTTTTTTTTCTTTTATGTTTTAGAAAACCTAAAAATTGGTGTACAGTCTTATAATGGGTTTTATAACTTAAATTCTCAAGGAACAATCTTGTAAAGTCTTCTCATTTTCTACTTGGATTCTATCATTTTAAAGTTATCATTTTTTATATTTTATGGTTCCATTGATAGAATAGGATGAGGTCTAATTACCCAGAAGCTAGATTTATTTTATAAATGAAATTTTAGATAAGTTTTAAACATTTTTTTGGTGCATCTTGTGTTAATATTTTGTATTGCTCTACACTTTGATTGATTGACATTTCAAGTATTATGTTTAGACCAAATTTGGTAGTGACCAAGTGAGGAACCATGGATCCCTAAGATGTTAGGAGTCATATTATGGTCATGTTTTTTTTTCTTCAAGAATGTCATTAATTTGTTTTAACCTTATGATTTCCCCTTATTGAAATGGCATTATAACCTTGGCTATGGTTAGTAGTGTCTATGAATGCCTAACTCTTTTTGAGCATCAAAGGGAAAGGGCTCATTAATCTTAATATCTTTTTTATAATGATTTTGCTTTAGGCCACCAAATCCTCTAACTACCTTGCATCATATGTTTATGATTCCTTGCCTTGCATGATGCATGTGTGTGCGCTTTGATGCTATATTGCTTCCAAATGATGTTGAGGTGTGCCTATTATGGACTTAGAAGCATGCCTATGTACCTTTTGCATGGAAGATACATACTAACTTATGCATTTTTATGGTGTAGGTGCTTGCTTGATCTATGCCATAAATTTAGTCTTCACAATCATCCTATAGGATTATGAATGGCCATTTGATATGAATGGATGAAATGTATGTCACTCCCTTTACCATGATGCATGGCCCCCTTCCCTTTTAAGTCATTGATTTGGTTGATTCGGTTCAATTAAGCTAGAGGCATGCTTAGGGTCATTAAATTAGACTAATTAATAACTTGATTAAGATGTTAAACATGAACCAAAGATGCATGATGGCCATATCCCAATATCTAAGCAGTTTATGGGTGCCTAACATCTTCCTTAAGCCATACCTAATATTTGAACCCAACCTCTAATTGGTTGAAGATGAAATGGACTTGATAAATCGACTTAATTTTGGCTCCAATTTTACCTTTTGTGGATTCTCATCCTGACCAAAGTTGAGTGGTGACACCACAATTCCTAGGGTTGGCACCAATGTATTGTCATGACTTAGTCCTCTAATAACCATAATGTTGATTATGGTTTTGAACTTGCACGAGACATAAAAGATCTCCTATTGATCTAAACGCGTGTAAATACCCTTATCCTTTTGATCCCCATTAGTCAATAAAAGGATGGAGTTACAAGCAAGATTCCATTCATTGGAGCCAAAGTTGAGGCTCTCAAAATTATCATCCTTCATACTTAGCTCATTGTCACCATTTTCCTTTTATCTCATTCATAATATCAAAATTAACATCACCATTAAATCATGTCGAAATCCATAATTATAGTCCTTAGCTCATTTCCTGATTATTGATTTATACTTCTAAATTCTTTAACATATTCATTTCTCCATAAATTATCCATACACTTATAAAGGAAGAACATCTACTCCATTTACATAAAAGACTAATCATAAGTTTTAAAGTGTCAAACAATATCAAAAAAATCAATTTAAAATCAATTATGTTCTTAAACATATTTCATTTACATAAGGACTTCATAAAGCCCATTAAGTCATCAATATTTCCTCCATCTCAACCAATGTGTAAAACACCATTCAAACTTTAATTTTCATCTTAAAAATAAATATTAGGATATCATTTAAGAAATCAATAATCATCAAGAATTTATGTGATCAATCCATATACATCAAAACCTTTAAAAGCTTTAATTTTATACTACATCAAATTATTGCCTTTAGTTCAACCAAGGTCTAAAACACCAATGAAGCTCAATTTTCTTTTAAAACATGAATATAAGAACACTATTTAACATCTAATTAACCATTAATCACACACTTCAAATACTTAAAGGACTCATTTGATGGCAACATCACTTTTCATGTCAAACTAGCAACAAACTTCAACTCTTCCATCACCACTAAGCTCAAAACACCATAAACACATTTATTCAAGTAGAGAACAAATATACAATAAATATGGTAGATTACAACTTATTTTAAATGAAGAGGAGAAAGTCACCAACTTGCTTAAAAGATAAAAAATGATGGATGAGCAAACTTGATTCTCCTAACATAATTTGGTCGGCATGGATGAATAAGAGGTTTTGGGAAAGTTTATTATATTTTTGAACAACTGAAAACTAAGGAGAGATGGAGAAGAAATCGTGTTTAGGCTGAAGATAAAGCAAAAGAGTGTAAAAAGACTAAAATGCCCAAATGGAGAATTTAAGAAAATGTCCACCAAAAATGCTACTTGCAACTCATAAACCAATGCTTCCACCCTTTTGTCTTTTTCCAAAACATAATTTAAACACCATTTTAGGCATTAATAATGATGGAAAATGGATTTGGAGTCATTTATAGGAAGAAAGTAAAGATAAATAGTGTAAAAAGACCAAAATGCCCAAATATAGCATTCTAAACTTTTAAAAGCTTTGCTTCAACCTTTTATTTCTTTCTTCAACACACTTCAAATAATAGTTCTAAACATCTAAAATAAATATTGAACATGAAATTTAAATGTATATAGACAGATATATTAAGCACATGTTAAATAAACAAAGGCAATGACCTCAAGGTTGGGTAGTTATGCAACTATTTCTTCCTTCCTTCAAGATACTTCAAATACCAACTTTAGGTGCCTAAAATAAATTTAAAACACCTCATTAATATTTCATTTAATCACACACTAGGCACACTTACATACTTAATAATCATTGAAGATCTTGCACCTAACTTTGTTTGTACCCTAACTTCCATCATGTTTCTTCATTTATGTTAACATATCTTTTAACATAACTTCCTTCCATATAAAATATTGAAATATTCTTCATTATTAAACATATAATTCTATCAGTCATTCATGTTCATTAATTATCATTTCTTACATATGCTTACTTACATATCTTAACTTACACTTACTTCCTTATTATAACTTAGTATCTTTCACCTTCATATCTCTTAGCCATTCTTTATAACTCATATTATATATTAATTAGTCACCATTATATCTTTAAAATCATCACCATTTTATCAAATTAACATCCTCTTACTCATCATTTAAGGGTAGGAGTCCTTATTTATAAGAGACCCCTAAGAACCAAATTTCAGTCCTTACAAATAGTTACCAATGGCCAACATAAAGGGTCATGCCAAGGAAGATAGCAAGAGTGTTAGAGGTTGATTAACTAATCACTATGTAAGCATAAATTGCCAACTATCCCAATAAATCAATGCCATGATTTGTAATGCTATCTATTCACTAATAATGTAAATGACTTTTTTTGAGCATTGTGGAAGAGGTGGTCATGTTAATATTAATTGCTAGGTGGACAACCCATTTACTTCTTTAAATGCTAATGATGTGAACTTTATAGGTAATTTCAATAATAAACAATATAATAATCCTTATTCTAATTCTTACCATCCTAGTTGGAGAAATAATTCAAACCTTTCTTAAAATGGGAACAGTGCCTGAAATCACAAGCACTCCCAAGTTTCTAAGCATAATAACAATAGGATAAAAAATCAAGTTTCGAGGTCATGATGGAGAAATTTATTGTCAAAACCAATATAGGATAGATGCACAAGATGAAGGTTTACAGAGATTATATGCTAAAATTGATCAAATTAGTAAATATTATTCTTTATTTATTCATGCATTCGAGGTACAAGTGGGATAATTGAAAAATGTTATATCATCTAGGCAAGTGGGAAATTTACCCTTTAATTCAAAGGTGTACCTTAAGGAACATGTGAAAGCCATCACTTTAAGAAGTGTAAGAGAGGTAAAAAAAAAAAAAAGAGTTGAAGAGCTTAAAGAGTGAAAGAAAAGAAGAA
Organism: Omphalea diandra; assembly: GCA_949677035.1. Classification (NCBI taxonomy): domain Eukaryota; kingdom Viridiplantae; phylum Streptophyta; class Magnoliopsida; order Malpighiales; family Euphorbiaceae; genus Omphalea; species Omphalea diandra. Next base: position 24,262 of record CATIWR010290569.1, read on the forward strand.
ATAATTTGAGATAAGCCAAAGGATGAATCACACAGAGCAAATGAGAAAGAAGCTTGTCCTCTATTACCAAAGGTTTAACCTTATGTGTCTTATATTCCATCCCTCAAAGATTGAATAGTCAAAGACATGACAAAACCTTTAAGGATTTTGCCAAATTCCTTAAAGTTTTTAGAAGATTCACATCAAAATTCTATTCCTTGAAGCATTAGTCCAAATGCCTTTTTATGTCAAGTTTCTCAAAGGCATAATTTCCAACAAGAAAAGACTTGAGGAGTGTGAAGTAGTGACCTTAGAGGAAGAATGTATTGCCATCTTACAAAACAATATGCCTAAAAAAAGTTAAGGATCTAAGGAATTTGACTATACTTGTGGAATTAGTGAATTAGAATTTGATAAAGCTCTTTGTGGTCATGGGTCTAGTGCTAATGTGATACCTTTATCTCTTTTTAGGGAATTAAATATAAGAGAGCTTAAGGAAATAAGGATAACTTTGCAATTAGTGGACAAATTTATTAAGTATCTTATAAGGGCTTATTGATGACATCCTTATTATGGAGGACAAGTTTATTTTTCTAGTAGATTTTGTAGTGCTAGATTTTGAAAAAGACTATGAGATACCACTCATCCTAGCAAGACCATTCCTTATAACGAGTAGAGCATAATTGATGTAGAGATAGAAAAGTTAACCTTGATATTGGGAGATGAACAAGTGGAGTTTGAAGTGTACAAGAACAAAAAGATGCTAGAGAGGTGTTAGAAAATAAATAAGATTAAGGATAAGAAAGGAAGAAAAAGAAAGCAATAATAAGAGCTGAGGTTAGAGGTGCATGAAATGAAAACACATGACAAGCACATTATGCTATGCAACTTCTAAGAAGGACAACAAATGATGCCTTCCAACTTTCGATTGAGGTTGTTCCGTAAAAAGTTGAAGTGTAAATGGTTAGGACCTTTCACAATAGTCAAAATTTACTCACATAAAAAGATTTACACCAAGAATAAAAAAGGAGAGTTTTTCAAAGTGAATAGATAATGTCTTAGTCTTTATTATGGGTTGGAGCCAAAAATCCATGAAGAAGTCCTTCACTTCACCACCACACCTGACTAACGAATAATAAGGTTCAAGGCATTATACCTTAAAATAGCACTCTTACGAGGCAGCCCAAGTTTTTATTTTCTTACAATTTATTTAGTTTTTTTGTATTTTTTACCTAGTTAGTTTTAGTTGAATTTATGAATAAAGTCTTCTTCTTTTTTATCGATTCTTATGGAGAAAATGGAAGAAAATGAGGCATTCAAAGCAAACAAATTTAAGAAAATTATCAAATAGGGGTGTTAATAATTTGATTTGATAGTTAATGTGCATTTTATGTTAACTATCTGGAATTTTACACTTAAACATGTGTAAATGTTTGATGAAATGGTTCTCAATCGAATTCCATATCAAAATAGTAACAAATATGAAGTTAGTAGTCCTTTTGTTAAGGATAAGTGTGTAGAAGCTTCTAAATGTTCTAGAATTCTATATTCCATAAGGATTAAAGGCAATATTACTTATAAATGGAGAGGGACAATAGTTTTTTTGTATTCTTCATTTATTATAACAATTAAAGAAGCACAAATGGATCATTTATAAGTTAAGGTTAAGTAATAACAATCATTACCTCTCCCATTACCCCATACTAAATTTCCTAAACCTAAAATTTCACCCAAAAGAACTCTAACACCTACGAAAACCATTGTATTTTATACATATCACAAGGCATTTTTTGGCAAAAGAAAATATGTTTGTTCTCTTAAGGAAATTATAGCAATTGAGAAGAAAAACAAAGCTGAGAGAATTCTCATTGAGGTGGAGGAGTCTTCTTCTAGTAAGGAGGAAGAGGAAGGAATAGAGCCTATGGAGATTTGCACTTCATAAAAAAGGTGAAGAAAGAGGCCACCTAAGGCTATGAGGGGTGGAGGAAGACCTAGGAATGAGGAGGTATGTGTGTTTTAAGTGGTTGCTTCACTCAAACTAATGGAATCTTGCTTGTGACTCCATCATTTTATTGATGAATGAGGGATTGACAAAACGAGGGTTTTTACATTGGTGATAACCCTAAACTATGGCACACGTTAGATCAACAGAGGGATCCTTTAGGTCTTATGCAAATTTCAAAGCCCATTTATCTAAATGTTGGTCATCGTGGACTAAGGCATAATTTATACATTGGTATTATCCCTAAGAATGTGGAGTCATCACCTGACTTTAGTAAGGACAACAGTCTAAAACAGGTAAAATTTAAACCTAAGCTAAGTCCATAGAAGGCTCATTTCATCTTCACCCCATCAAAGATTGGGTTTGGAAATTAGGTATAGCTTAGGGAAGAGGTAGGGCACACATAAACCACTAGGATATTAGAATTTGGCCTTTAAGCATCTTTGGTTCACTTTTAACATTTTAATTAAGTTATTAATTAGTCAATTAACTATCTTAAATGTGCCTTTAATGCCACCTAGCTAATCAAATCAACAAACTAAGTGGGATAGGGATCATATGACATGGCATATGGATTATTATACATTTCATACTTTAATACATCAAGTACATGATGTAAAAAGGGATGGGTGACCATGAATTCATGGTATAATGGTAGGCATGCATATGTCCATCAAGCATACACAAGTGTTAAAAAAAGGAGTAGGGGTCATGTATCATGGCATGAGGGGTTGGCATACATACGTCCATCATTTATGATCACATGGAGTGATCATTAAGACCAGCTTATGGTCTAACTCAAATAAAGCACCTATACCCAATGGAAAATAACAAGTTAGTAATCAAATGATGAAACAAAGAAGGCAAGACAAAAGCATAAATGAAATGAACAAAAGTACATTACTATATCCCTATAGCCAAGGTTCCTAAGCATGCATCTAATGTCTATGATAACACATTACAACATCATAAATCAGTATGCAAAACATACTTAAAATGCATGAATCATGAACAAAAGAAGATGGAAACATAGTGCAAGGCATTTGGAGGATAGTGATTGACCTAAAGCAAAGGTTCACCCAAATGAGACCTTAGGGTTGATGAACCCTCCTTTATATTATTCACAATGAGCTAAAATACCCATAGCACAACTAACCATTACAAAAGTTATAATGCCAAATCATGGAGAAGGCTTGAAGAACCAAAACACCATTCACATATTTAACACATAAACTCCAACACAAGGTGAGCTCTTAGGGTCTATGAAACCTAGAGTTCCTTGTTTGATCATGACCCTGAGATAATTAAAATAAAATCAAAACATATCCTTAAAATCAAGTGAAAGAACTTAGTGCATTTTGATATGATAAGCATTAAAAGCCCTTTAAAACATAATTGAAACTCTATTTTTAAAGTGAATAGGGATCCTACATCATTATATCTCACCCTATTCTACCAATGGAGTAATAAAATATCATTAAAAGTACTTCAAAAAGAAAAAATCTTAAGGAGAATAAGGAAGAATTTTTTACAAAGCTATAGGAAAACTGGGATATACAACATGGAATAAGGTTATACAACCAAAAAATAGGGTTGTACAGCCTACCAATAAAGTTATATAGCCCCTATTTCTTAGGTTTTGAAAATAAAGGAAGGGAAAAGAAAGGGGAGAGAAAGAGAGGGAAACAAGGATCCTATATACATTTGATGAAACCAGAGGCACATAATAGTTTTAATATCCTTGAAAGTGAATGTACAAAGATGAAGAGAAAGGCCTAATTCTACCTTGAAGTGAATTAGGGTGAGTTAAGGTTTAGGTTTCAATGTTTGAGGAATGTTTGAGAGTGGATTTTAGTAGAGTAACCTTAGGGTTGTTTAAGCCTCCCCATCTCTCTTAAATTAAGGGGGTATTTATAGATATTGGTGAGTGCACCAAAGCGCAACATGGTTTTTGCTACACTATGGATGCATCCAATCATACAAAAGGAGGATCTCTTGGAATTAAGGTTTACATACAGGTTATACAACCCTAAGGTTAAAAAGGGGACCAATTCCAGGATGTTATGAAGACTCATATTTTACAAAGGATTATACAATCCTGTCCTTAGCTGTACAACCATGATTGGTGGGTTGTACATCCTTTCTTAATAGGCTATATAGCCTTTTTAACCCTGTGAGGTAGTTTTAAGTTTGGTATTAGGCTTAGCTTTAGGCTTCACTTTGGACCTGATTTTAGGCTTCTTCAAGGTTTTCTAAGGCCTTTATATCTTCCTTTGGCAATTCCCTTTGCAATCTGAGGAATATATTTAGTGATTTTCATCATCGAGCTCTACATCTAAAGGTTTAGAATCTGATGATTGTAAATTGGCCCCTACTTTGTGGTGCTTGGAAAATAACATTTGAGAAATAATTATTTGAATAAGTCTCCATAAAGTAAACCAATGAATATAAATATTAGTAAGGATACCAAAGGATACATGTCTTTAGTAACTTTTAGAGTAGCACTAAAGCGTGTTTTAGTAGCTTTCTAATAAACTCTAAGTTTTCTTATATGTTTCAGTGACTTTTTAGCATGTACTAAAGTAATTTTAGTAGTTATCTAGCAAGTACTAGTGTTCTTATAAGTTTCAACAACTTTCTAGCAGGCATTGAAATGGCTCTAGCAGCTCTCAAGTAAGTACTAGGTGCTTTTATATGTTTCAGTGATTCTCTATCGGGCACTAAAATGGTTCTAGCATCTCTCTAATAGGTAAGAGGTGTTTGGCATACTTCTAACAACTTTCTAATAAGTATCGGGTGTTCTGTTATTCACATCCGGTATCCTGTAGTCATTGAGGTTCTTGAATCTTCTTCTTGGCAAGTGTTTGGGTCATTCTGACTGATGATTCTAACCCAGGAATGCCCCCTAGGTAGTTCTTGTGTAATTTAGGCTTTTCTAGCACTTTCAAAATTGAATAAATATCGCTATAACTCTTTTAGCTAACCCGAGGATTTGTTCTTGCATTTGGATAATGGGCTAGGGTATAGATATTATAAGGAATGCTTTCACGGGTTTTGATATTTCTGAGATGAAGAGTTTTTCCTTAAAGATATTTATGAGGTTCCAAAGGAGGTTAAGTTTGTCATTAAAGGGCATCTTGGATAATTTGACTCAGATCAAAAGGTTTGGAGCATATCTTGAGTGCTTTGGAAGAATTAAAGGTAGAGGCTTAGGGTATTTTGGTAAATTGAGTGTAATTAGGCCTAAAAAGAGGTTAAGGGTATTTTATTAAATTATGTAATTAGGCTTGAAAGGAGGCTAAGGTTACTTTAGTAAATTAAGTATAATATGCTTAAATGAGAGGTTAAGGGTATTTTGGTAAATTAGGTGTAATTGGACTTAAAAATAGGTAAAGGTACTTTAGCCAATTGAGTGTAATTAGGCTTGAAAAAAGGCTAGGGATATTTTGATAAATCAGGTGCAATTGGACTTGAAGAGTTAAAAGGAGTTGGGTAAGATGGGTTATAGGAAGAGTTAGGCTAATAAGGCCCATCTCAACCTAGCCAGCCCCAAAGAGTCTGTACAACCCATGTCTCGGCCATATAGACCATAAGTCTATATGGACCAGCTAGGGTTGTACAACCCTAGTCTACTACATATACTCTTTTGGAAGTGACCTTCTTTATTTGCTCTACTTCTATTCATTTGCGCTACTTCTCTTCATTTTCTTCCTTTTCTCTCTCAAAGCTTCGGACTTAGCTCTTAGGTTCTCTATGTTTTCAAGCGATTACCATGCCCAAGTACTGCGATGATGAGATGTCTGATGTCCAGAAGGAGTTCCCTATTGAGGACCTCATGATAATCGATATTTTAGAGCACCTGCAATCCTAGTGGGGGTTCGCATGGGTGAGCCATTCAAGGGCACAACTACAAAGATGGTTTTGTCCAGCTTTTCCTTCAGTTGGTAACATACTGATGGTCTACAACCTATATTGTCATCTTACAGGAGCTACCTCGAAAGCAGTAGGCATTCTTTTCCTTTTCTTTTATTTTATTTTATTCTTTGTCTACCTTGTCACTATAGATTTTAGGTACCACCTCAAAATTCTCTTTTTTTGCTTGCGAATATTGGATTAGCTTATAAAGTATTCAACCATAATTTTTAGGGCACTCACCTTTTATTTCTAGTAAAATTTTATTCTTTGTCTGTCAGTATGGTTCATTGTCTTGATTTGCATGCACTCAAGCTTTATTTTGTGATTTGCACGAAGACCAATTAAAATTAATTAATAAAATAACCTATGAATGATTAGGGTACATACTTGGGATTGTAAATAATTATTTTATCCATCTTATCAACCTACCAGTCTATCGATGCTTTGTTTATGGGTGCTAATTGAAATTTTTTTTTTTTAACTATTTTCCTAGTTTGCAGTTTAATCCTAATGACTAGGACTTCTTGTTCAATGCCTTAGAATGTGGACTTCTCTAATTCTTTCGTCCTCAAACCTTAATAATTTTGTAAAAATATACACATATGTATTTTAATTATTCATTCCCCTTTTTGTTTCCCTTTTGTTTTCATGCAGGGGATTGCCGCCTTCCAGAAGGGAGGTGAGGTTGCAGGTCCTATTAGGGAGTGGAATCATATGTTGCACGCTCGAGTTCTGACCCTCATAGAGGGGATGAAGATTTGGACCTTCTTGCAAATGCTATTGAACGAAAAGTTAAAGATCGATTGGGTGATGATGCTCACGCTTCTAGAGCGATGGATGGATACAATTCATACCTTCCTTCTACCTTTGATTAGTGAGGTAATGCACACCCAAGGACTTCACCTTCTTAATAGGGTTACAATTCACAGGTATTCCCTTGCATATGGATTCAAATGTGCATGAGTTGGTGCTTCAAAGGCATTACATCTTAAAGGTCCTTGGTTGCTTTCCCCTACTCAATAGGAGTAGGACTGTAGTAAGGTTGGGCATTCTGGCTAATGGACCTATGGTAACCGACTATAACCCTAATGAGGTGATCGACCAACACAGGTACTATTTTTTGTTGTATGCCCTGTTGGGGGTCTTATTCTAAAGCACCTTTGGCGTGGCCAAGCTTTTGCTTAGTGCTAGTGTTAGAGGACCTAGGCTATTGCACCATTTTAACTGGGGTTGGTGGCACTAACATACCTTTACAGATACCTCGATCGGTGCTCTCGGAGCATGTGGTACATATGTAGTACATGAAAGGTTCTCATTGTAAGTATTTCTTAATTCATTTTTTGTGTTTTAGTCCTGTTTTATTGCTTTGAAACTTATGCCATCTTTGTTGACAAGAATGGGGTGTCAAGCTAAGCTTGCTAAAGGGGTATGACCTTAAGGATGACATAGAGGGTGACTATTCCTGTTTCATGTGGTAGTGCATCATGACCTTCAAGGAGTCCTTTGTTGTTAACAGGCATGCCTGTATAAACACAATCACCTTTACCAAGGTATGTTTCCCTACATAGATAAATTGTGTGGGTTATAATTATTTGTTTCTAATTATATGGTCTTACACTTGTAATGGCTTTTCCTATTTATTATAGTTGCGCCTCGACTAGAGGGATCCTATGGAGATGGCAGAGTTAAAATCCATCTCTTACAACTGTAGTCTGATAGTTGGGCCCTCTATTCAGGAGTAATACTTAGGAGAGCACATCTTTTGTTTGCACAAGGGCTTAGATGAGTTACCCGTCCTATAGCATCAACCCATAAGCCTATTATAGGCGAGGGACCTTGAGGGTGTAAAGTTTACCACAACACTGCAATACTTATTAGGGGAGCAAATATCTTATACTAGTACCCCCTATAAATCTTGGATGGTTGGAGCACTCGTGGGGAGTCTACCTCTGTTGGAGGTCGTTATTCAAGCATTCCCTCGATATGCTCTTAATGAGGGGGTCGTCTTGTAATACACCGCTACATAAGTTACTCAGAGATTTGCCACTTTCGCTTTTGTATCTAGCATTACTGTTGTCTAAGGCCGCAAACGGGCCCGTAGATCGACTTCAAGACGTATGGAGCCCATAGTGGTAGGTGACCTGACTTTCATGCTACAAAATATGGTGGAGTCTTGCATTACTTCATTGCTTAGGTCCATGATGTTACTGTGAATCACCCGATCTATTTGCACACTTAAGCTAGCCAAGACCACCCATATAAGCATTTTCTTCTTTGTTTCCTTGTACCATGACTTTAATGTAAGCTTTGTTTCTGAGAATGTCTTTCTTTTCCTTTTTTTGATGTAAGCTTTAGTTCTTAGAATGCCTCTCGTTTCCTTTTTGTAGATTCCTCATGTCTATGCCAAATCTATGGTTGATATTGCTGCCATGAAAAACGTCGTAATGCAGTGGACTCACTCTATACAAGTTAGTAACATAGAATTAAAAATAATGGATTAATGCATGTTCATGATTTGTGTTTTGTGTCCTATTCATCCTAACCCTCATGTTTTATGTAGGAGATGATCCAACATCTGAATCATATGATCGAAGAGAAGGATCAACGTCTAGTAAAGGTGAAGGAAGAGATTTAGACCATAGCTCAAGCAACCATAAAGCACAAGCATGTGGCAACAAACGATGAGGATAAGGATGAGGATTCCGAGGTGACTCCCTTTAAAGGAGGGACAACTGAACTCTATAGACTTCCTTCTTAGCATTTTTAGGACATTTTCCCTTTCTTTATTCCACTATAGTACATATGGTTGATATTTTCCATAGTTATACAATTTATTAGGCAATTTAGAAGCCTTCTGATTTTTGGATTCTTGCTTAGGACTTTCTAGGGTAAACTGAGGGGACATTGTCTCCATTTTTTTGTCAAACTTTGATATGTTGATTTTCTTTTAATGCAAAAACATGATTTAGGCCTCATATTGCATGTCTTTGAATGTGCATTATCATTCTTTTACATATATGCCTTTCAAAATAGGTACAAATGTCGTTTTAAGTTCAAAGCATAAAGAGAAGTTGCCTAACCCTTCCAAAGAACTAAGGGCTATACAACCCAAGATAAGGTTAGTGAAACCTAACTAAATGGCCATACAACCTTGATTAGAGGTTGTATAGAGTTAGTCAGGGGCTATATATACTTATCAACCCTTTCTTCTTCTATAAGTACGCACTTTAAATTTGCTAGTCACACCCACTACTTCTGGCTCCCAAACCATGTCAATAGCATTTTATAAGGTCTCTTTCTCCCCAGATTTGGTCTAATTTATCATGGGTGTCTTTAAACTCTTTACTACCTTTCCTTTGTCTACCTCAACACTCATTTTCTTTAGGTAGCTTATGATGTATGGGATTCCACCCCTCATACCTTTCCCTTTAGGGATATGGAGATATGCCCTTTTACTAGAAGAGTTTAGTGCCATTCTCGATTTTCGCATCATGGCTACAAACCGAATTGCACTACCTTAACTACATTACCCATATGTTTAAAAAATGGTGAAGCTATTTGACATGCAATATGAGGAGGTCCTTAGGTACACTTTGGGCAAAGAGAAAATCCTCATGGCTCTTTTTATCACTTTTTTTCCCTATAGAGGCCATGCTCATGTGGTTCAATGTCGTATTTTAATAGTTATTTCGATGGGTGAGTATTTACTGTGATGAGAGATGGAGAGATAAATTTACATAATTTACTGCCCTTAAAGGGAGCTAAATCAGGGAGGACCTCCATATCAACAATCTTGGGTGAGACCATCATACGACTTGACAAAGTAGCTCTTAGTGTTAGTGATTCTTTCACGAGGAGCCCACTAATGCTTCAGGTAAGAGTTCCTCTTGTAGTATCCTTTCTTATGGTTCTTGCTTAGCCTTTTTTTTTTCCTTATTCTATTATTATTATTTTGATTGCCCTAATTTTTACCATAATTACCCTCATGAGTTTTTAATCCAGCAAGCTACTCATTTTTGCTTCAGTCACCCTTCCAAGTTTTCAACCTAACGAGCATATTTTATTTTTTTTCCTTTCTTCTTTCCTTCCTTCTTTTTTTTAGATATTGATATAAGAGACATTAGGACTATTAGCTTCCCCAATCATAGATGTAAGGCTCTACTACCTGCAACATCATTCAAATCATCGCCTGACGAGGCCTATTGCTACTATGGTCGAGTGGATGCCCCACATCATTGCCACTGACACCCATTAGATCTGCCCATGTTGGAATCTATTTTGTGCTACCCTGAAGACTTATGGGGATTCTATCATTCTTCCTGCCTTAGCTTCAGGCACATTTTATGATCTAGCATTCTTGCACCGTCAGTTTAATGCTCCTTAATTCGAAATACAATTCCTCCCTTCATTGCAGAGGGTCTTTATCCCAGTGTTTCCTAGACATGGTCAAAACTACCTAGACCAATCACTACATCTATGATTTCTACATCGATCGAGACTCTCAACCTGATGATGATGCAAACTACATGAGATGGTTGTGTGACCTTTAGAGTTATATGCATCACATTAGCTTATGGTAGACATTGATGTTCCACAGAAAAGACTGTTTTATATTTACTTTTAGTTCAAAAACATGGATGACTAATTCACTTTAGTTATACAAATGTGCTTCCATATGATATTATGCTTAACACCAATGATTTACATTTTGCATATTACACATTAATTAAGTATATAATTTCTTGTTTTAATGTTGGCACGTTAGATCATCCAATTGTCTTATTGACTCTTTGCTTATTCATCCTTATCTTTTCCATTGTCACCCAACTATCCTATCTACGGTTCCATAGTGGTCAGTCCACTTCTCAACTTTTGCTTGCATTTAATTATTATCATTTATTTTTTTCATGCTTTAATTTTTGCCTAAGCCACCCTTTTAGGTTTTTCATTTTCTTTCTTTATACCCTAATTTTTGCCTAAGTCACCCTTTAAGATTTTCAACTTAGCAAGCTATTTTACTTTTCTTACACCTCAGACGAAATACTTCTTCAACTGGTCTAAGTTTATTAGCTCGGTGAATTCATTCTTATTCATATATGTTAGTTTCACCATGCCATCAGAATATATTTGTTTAACCACATAAGGGCCTTCCTAATTTGATATAAACTTTTTATAGGGATCATAAGTTTGTGGTCAAACTGCCTTAACACCATATCACCAACCTTTATCATTCTTGGCTTGATTTTCTTGTTGAATGTGCAGGCCATCCTAACCAGATATAATTGAATATGGTATAAAGCCTTCAACCTCTTCTCATCTACCATAGTTAATTGTTCAATTCTACCCCTCGTCTATTGGTACTTAGGAATGCTAGATTCAATCAATACTCGTAAAGACCTCACTTCTAGCTCAATTTGTAGTACTGCTTCTATCTCATATACTAAGGAGTACAACATCCTCCCAGTCAATGTTCTTGCCATAGTTTGATAACCCCATAAGGTAAATGGCAACTTCTTAGACTAGTCCTTATATGTTTCAACCATCTTGGCAAGGATAATTTCAACATTCTTATTTGCCACCTCCACTCCTCCGTTGGCCTGCGACTTATAAGGTAATGACTTATGATGGGCTATGTTGTATTTTCCCAACAAGACCTTGACCTTTACCTAAAAATGGACACCATTATCTATAACAACATAGTGTGACACACTATAGTGGCAAATGAGGTTTTTCTCAATAAATCACACCATTTATTTTTCCTCTAACTTACCAAAAGCTTTAGCCTCTACCCACTTTGAGAAGTAGTCCATTGTTACTATAATATACTTATGCCTCCTTATAAAAGCGAGTCTAATCTTTTTTATCACGTCAATGCCCCATGTTGTAAATAGCTAAGGTAAGGTCAAATTTTATAGCTTAGCGTGTGATAAATGACTAAGTTTACCAAGGACCATACATTCATGATAGTTTCAGATCTTTTCAATATAGTCTCATTCTATAGTTGTCCAATAATATCCCAATCTCAAAAATTTTTTTCCAACACTTTACAATTCATGTGGGGACCACAAACCTTTACATGCACCTCTTCCATGATCCTACTGGCCTCTTCTTCTGCCACGCACAACAGATAAACTTTGTCGGACATTCTCTTTTACATTACCTCATAATAAACCATAAACTGTAAAAATAACATTTGGATTGCGTCTTTACCCCTTTTTCCAACCTCTTCAGTGTATTCAATGTTTTCTAAATACCTTTGTATATCAAAATACTAAGGAAAATTCTCCACTGTACTTGCATCACCCCTTTACTCATGTAACATGGTGTCCTAGATGGAAGTGTGATTAGCAGTTCCATATACATCACCTCTGGCCCATCCTAAATAAACATTAAAATGGCTAAGATGTTAGCCATTACATTCTCTTCTCATAGCAGATGATGGAATGTGACTCTCTCAAAAATTTTGCACCAACCTTTTATATGACCTAAATATTTCAATTCCCATTTGTCTGTTATATGCAACATGACAAGCAATGAGTCCTTAAACACCTTTGTTGTTTCGTCCTTATTTGCTTTAAGAGTTCAAGGCTGCGTATGCATGCCTTATACTTTGCCATGTTAATGGTGACTTTGTAGTCCAATTTCTTAACTATAGGAAAGAGCTCCCCTTCTGCTAAAATTAGAATTACCCCTACACCTGCACCTTTCTTATTTATAGCTCCATCAAGGTATACTCTCCATACCTAAGGCTCAATCGGCCTTAATCCTTCATAAGAGAAATGGACTAATTCAACTTTCCCTTTTTTGAGAGGTTATTATGTAAAATACTTTAAGGCAACCTGCCCTTTGATCATTTTTTTTTGCCACACACTTGATGTAGAACTCATTCAAGAAGATCAACCATTTTTCCAACCTTCCTCTCAAGATGAAGCCTTATGCAAGTATTTGATTGCATCTAGCTTTGAAACCACTTCCACAAAGTATGATTAAAAATAATGTCTATTTCTTTATCACCCAAACTAATGCTAGGCAAGTCTTCTCCACTAGTTATACTTCACTTCATAGGATAATAACTTCTTGCTAAGATAGTATATTGCATGTTCATTCCCTGTTCCATCTTCCTAAGCTAACATTACACCAATTGAGCTGTCTTCTACTATCAAATACAAGATTAGTAGTTGTCCAGGCTTTATCAGCTTCAATATCAATGGTTTAGTGAGATATTTTTTTTATTCTTCCAAAGGCTTATTGATATTGTTCATTCCACTTTGACTGTGGGTCCTTCCTTAACAACTTAAAGATTAACTCACAAATAAGCATTAGTCTTATTATAAACAAGTTAAGGTACTGCATGTCGGATCTCTTTCTTTGTCTTAGGTGTGAGCATATCCTAAATTGGCTTTACCTTATCTGGATCCATTTTGATTCCATTTTCACTAACCATGTGTCCTAATAGCTTATCAAAGGTGGCCTCAAATACACACTTCTTTAAATTCAAGTTATACTCATCAACTCTTTTTGAAAATGTTTTCAAAGCTTAAAAATGCCATTCCTTAGCTTTTAACTTCACTATAATGACATCTACATACACTTCCATCTCTTTATAGATCAAGTCATGCAACAAGGTGGTTACCATTCTCTGGTATGTCACTCCCACATTCTTTAACCCAAACGACATAACCTTATAGCTAACCTTATAGCAATACATTCCTTACATTATGGTAAAAGTTGTTTACACCTTATCTATGATAGTTATATGAATCTAGTTATACCTAGAAAATTCATATATGAAGGAATACATAGCACATGTTACGACACACAACTAGCATGCTTATGTATGGTAAATGAAATTCATGCTTTAGGCATGCCTTGTTCAGATCCTTATACTTAACACACATCCACACTCTTTCATCCTTCTTTGGTACCAACACTATATTGGCTAACCACTCGGGGTAATCTACTACCTCCAATAATTTGGCATCTAATTGCTTTGCTACTTATTCCTTGACCAACTGGGTCCACTCAAGTCTCCTTCTTTGAAGCTTCTATTTTACCAATTTCATATGTGGATAAGTCAGAATTCTATGTTCTACAATTTGCTTGTCAACCATTGGCATGCCTTTATATGTCGATGTGAAAACCCTCTAATATTTCTTGAGTAGTTGTTTAAATTCCTCTATTGCTCTAGTGTGAGTAAGATCTTTGGATGTCCCTATATGCCAAGATTAAATACAATGGTATGCATAGAATTAATGTAAAATATGCTTATGAAATAATGCATGCTACCATCAAGGAACACATCACATATGTAAGCAATCTCACCATTGATTGCCTTAGACTTACAAAGAAATACATTATTATCCTCAAAGTCTAAAAATAGAACATTAATAGTAGTAAGAAATTCAGCTTCATTTGGTTGGTTGACTGGACTCTATTTGTGCCTTCTCCTCTTCTTCACCCTTTACTTTATCAGTCAGAATGCCAAGATCAACATTTTATAGAGGATCTACCTCTTTTCCATTCTTCATACTAGCGAAGCCTTGGCAACTTCCTTAAAATTCATCTTACCATCCCTTAGCTCAGTCTTTAGAAAATCTACCTAAAGTGTTTCACCATCTGCCACAGTAGTCTCAGTCTTTAGCATGAACTTCTACATTTCCTTGCCACTTACTTCCTTAATGGAGCTCATAATCATACTCTCAATGTCCTCTAATTTTATCTTTATATAGACAGCCTCAATGAACTTACATGGCCCAATATATTCCCACTTTTATGAAGTGTTCACCTTGTTGTATTGAGTCAAACCCTTTCTTAGCATGATCTTTCCCAGTGGCCTAGAAATTTTAATTTAGTACATACTACTCCCTTTATTCATCAATGATATTCTTTTTATCATCCCTCAGCTACATAGACTGAAGAATGTACAAAATCGCAAGCCAACATAATTCTTGATCATGCTCTATCATTATAACTTGTTTCCCTTTATTCTTTCTCTTCTTTTTCCCATCCTCATCTTCTAATGAGTCCATATAATTTTGATATCCCTATTTACCAACATCCAGTTGGAAAAAGGCCTTATTGAGTTCATCTATATCCTTGCCTAATGACTTTTAATTCTCAATCATCTTTTGCCTAACCTTCTTAATGGCCTCTCATTCTTTCATAAAGAAATCTAATAATGGTCCACATAAGTTCCTTACTTTTAGCTCTAATGTTTTACCATGATACCCTAATCCTTGTAGTCTAAATGGGGATTTTTGGAAACTCTAATATGTAGGCAAAATTCTTCCCTAACCCTTGTCCTGGTAGAAAGTTCATGTTCTCTATAATTCCTAATACTTTTTAATCAACTCATTTATCTATTACCCCAGCAACTTGAAACCCTTAGAGATGCAAAAGAGCCACACTCAAAGCTGTCACAATTTTCACCAACCTCTGCATAAATGGTCATGATATCTCTTTATGAGGAATCTTAACTTTTTAATGGATACTAGAAGACTCACCACCTAACTAATGGTACCATGGTCTTACTAACAACAGCGAAAAAGTGATTGGAATGTCTAAGACTGTGAATTCTGCCATTGCCTCTACTATGACTGTCTTTACCAAGGTCTTAAACACTCCATAAGTTGGTCTTCTACTATCGTCATAAGCTTAAATGACACTATCAAAAGCCTCTAAATCCTTCTTAGACAAACCAAACTTATGCAGTAACTTCAATAGGCATATGTTAATCCTAGATCCATTATCAACCATCACACATGGCATACGTCTCCTTTTTACCTTGGCTCAAATGAACATGGTCAAATTGTGATCCCTTCTTTTTTGTGACAGATCGTCATCCAAGAAGGTGATATTACCCTTATGAGTCACTAATACAACAACAACCTTTAGAGTAGCTTCACTAGAAATGATTAAGTTGGACAAAGCCTCAACCATGGTGCTCTTATGTTCTTGAGAGATAATGAGCTTCTCCAACACACTGATTTGGGCTGGCATCTTCTTTAACTATTTTACAATAGAATTTTCATCTTCTTTCTCCTCTACAATGAGTTCATTTGCCTTATTCTCAACCTTTGTTTCCTTGGGAGCTTCCTTGTCAAGGTAGTATTTCCCATTGTATGTCACATGGTTCACTTGCTTCACTTCTATCTCTTCATCACTTTCCTCCTATATCTAGATCATCCTTATTCTCTGCTATTTGTTTGTTTCTTCATTTGAACTTTCTCATGGATTAATAGTGCAGACAACTAAAGTCTCCTTTGTGACCTCTTTGATAGTAATAATAACAACTTTCTCAAAAATTCTAGAATATATCATGAATGTCCCCTGATTAGGGGGAGGAACATAACAATAATTTGGGAGAGGGTTCCCTTAGATGGTAAGTCTTATAGAATTTGGTAGGATAATCATCTTATTATCATTAAGATCTTAAATCTTATATATCAATCTATAACAATCATTAGTGTTGTAACTTGCTCCTTAATGAAAAACACAGTAAGTATTAGCATCATACCCTCTAGATAGTAGAATGGGAGGTGGTTTTAGTGCCAAAGGCTTCAACACCCCCTTCTTTTGCAACCTCTCAAATGCCTTAGATAGAAGCATCCCCAAACTGATGAACTATCTTGGCGCTCTAACTATATTTACATTAGTTGTCTTGTTTCCTTCGACTTGAGGCTAAGATGGGGTACTTCTTTTTCTCCCATATTATCTTCTCAACTCAAATTCTAACTCTTCAACTTACAAACCTGCTTCTTAATGGTCTTCAAAGTTTCTAACCATTATTTCCTTGATTTTGGCATCAATACTAGGCTAAGCCCCTTTAATAATTATCTTAATTTGCTTTCTCTCTATGGACCTTGTTGTCACTTTTGAATCAATTTTCTTCCATCTTTTTAAGCTCTCCCTAGTTTTTTGCTTCAAAGATTTCAAATCTTGTAATGGGACATCTAGATCCGAATTATAAGCATAGCGCCTCTTAAAAACTTATATCAACTCCTTCTAGTCTTCCTTGATAGTTTTTGGTTGGTTGAAATGCCACATCTTTGTGGACCCTTCCATTGACAACTCAAAATGCTCTAACATGGTATCCATGAAAACTTTGGTTGCCTTCATGACTAGCACATACAAATAGACATGGTTTTTAGCATTTTAAACCTTCATGAATTTAGGAAGCTCAAGCATATGAAAGTTAGCTGGTAGCTTCTCAGGCTTACAGGCCAATAATTCCTCAATGTTTATTCCCTTTTCTAAACCTTTAACACCTAAAGCCATTTGTATTTCCACTAACTATTTGGGGAAGTCATCAAACTAGGGACTCTTCTTTTCACTTTTCATGGGTTTGTTTGGAATGGAAGTTGTACCCCTCACTTTCTTAGCAAGCTTACTTTAATGGTATTCTTTCATCCCAAATAGATCATCATCAATCACTACTAGTTGGCCCTTCAATTGATGTTTTCCCTTTATTAGTTTTATTAGCTGGGGTCTCCCTTTTCTCCAGAATCTCATTAATACTCTTGTTCACTTTCTTAGCAATCCTCTCTTTCATCTTGCGATTGAAGTCGGCCATCATTTTTTCCAAAATCTCTAGAGGTATGTTTAGTTCCAAGATTAGGTCAACTTTCTGGCTCGAACTTAGAGTCTTACTCTTTCTAGCAAGTGGATTGCCCATTCTCTTTGATGAGGGTTTGGATAAAGCTATGATGGCTACAAGATAAGGGTTATCAATGTGGTGCACGAATAGATAATTGATGCATGTATGCATGTTATGCACAAATCATTTTGCAAAAGACCCTTTTAACATTATTACTCCTACACATAATGTTTAGCAACTCTTTCCTTACTCTTTCCCATGTAAGGACTCATTCTTATACCATCATGGACTAAAGAATGTATGGGGTAGCCTTAGACCTATAAGAGTTAAAGCCTCAAAAGAACACATACATAGAGGCATTAAAATGAAGAACTCTTTACATTATTCAAAGAAGATGTACATAAAGAGAACGATGTCCCTTTAAAGGGAAAGGGATACAAATAGAAGGTATTTACATATCAAGGAATAAGGGAATACATAAGTATTTACATGTGAGGGATAATTACATCAAGAGGGGTAGAGTTACATTCATGCTTACATTAAGGGTGCCTAACCATATTCTTTGAGGACTTTCACTCTTCTTTTAAGAAATGCAAATAGGAGGTGTATCCTATTCCAATGTACTATTGGCTCTTACATGTGCCAAATGATTAATAGGGTTGTCATAGTTAATGCCTCCCATAAGCTTAGGGGACAATTAACATGATCCCCTATTTGATATATGTAAAGGTACTAGACTCATGAGTGATGAATTCCCATCCCCTTGAACCCCCATTTATTAATAAAATGATGGAATCATAAGTAAGATTCCACTAGTTCGAGTGAAACAACCACCCAAGGTGCTTATAGTGGCAACTCCACTAGGGACTCAAAATTTTTACTTCATGTTCAATCTTTGGTTCACTTTTAATATTTAAAACTTGTTATAAGTAATTCCACTACATTCTTGTAGCCTTCACACTTCATCATGACCATTAGATCGCCTTTATACAAATCGATGTTTCTCTAAACTTAAGATTTAAGCTCCATTCGTGCTTAGGAGATACATTAGTGATAACCTTAAATTATGACATGCATTGGATCAATACGGGATCCTTTAAGCCTTATGCAAATTTCAAAGCCCATTTATCCAAATGTTAGTCATTAGGGGACCAAGATGGGATTTATACATTAGTATTATCCCTAAGAAAGTAGAGTCGTTGTATGACTTTAATTGAGGCAAGAGTTTGTGAAAGGCAAAATTTGAACCTAAGCTCAGTCAATTAGAAGGCACATTTCATCTTTACCTTATCAGAGATTGGGTTTGAAAATTGGGTATGGCTTGGGAAAGAGGTTAGGCAACCTTAAACCGATTGAATATTTGGATACGTCCTTCGGGCATCTTTGGTTCGCTTTTAACATTTTAATCAAGTTAGGCATTAGTCAATTAACAGCCTTAAACATGCCTCTAGCACAATCAAGCCAATCAATTTGTTAAATCAAGGGGGAAAGGGATCATATGACATAGCGTATGGATTATTATGCATTGCATATATCAATGCATTAAACACATGATACAAAAGGGGATGAGGGATCATGAATTCATGGTATGGGGGTAGGCATGCATACATCCATCAACCACACACAAGTATCAATAATAAGTAGTGGGAGCCATGCATTTATGGTATAGGGGTAGGCATGCATATGTTCATCATTCAAAATCACATGGAGTGATCATTAAGACCAACTTATGGTCTAACTTAAAAAAGTACCTATACCTAAAGGAAAAGTACAAGTTAGTAATCAAATGATTAAAGAGACAAAGGAATACAAAAAGCATAGAGGAAATGAACAAAACCACGTTACCATATTTCTATAACTAAGGTACCGAACCATGTATCTAATGTCCATGATAACACATTCTAACATCATAAATCAATATGCAAAATGTACTCAAAATGTTTGAATCATGAATAAAAAAGAGATGGATACACATTGCAAGTCATTTGAATCATATTGAATGGCTTAAGGCAACGGTTCACCTAAATGAGATTTTAGGGTTGATGAACCCTTCCTCATATTATTCATAATGAGTTAAAACATCCATAGCATAACTAACCATTATAGAAGTTAGAATGACAAATCAAGGAGGGGGATTAAAGAACCAAAACACTATTCACATGATTTAACACATAAACTCTAACATAAGGTAAGCTCTTAAGGTCAATGAAAGCTCAAGTTCCTCACTTAATCATGGCCCTGAGATTATTAAAATAGAATAAAAACATATCCACTAAATGAAATGCAAGAACCTAAGAGCATTTTGGTATGATAATCAACAAAAACCATTTAAAACATAACCAAGATTACATTTTTGAAGTAAATAGGGGTCCTAGGTCATTAGACCTCACCCTATTTTGCCATTAGAGTCATAAAATATCATAAAAATATTTATAAAAGAAATATATTTGAAGGAGGAGAATGAGTAATTTTTTACAGAGTTGTAGGAAAAATAGGTTGTACAGCCTAAAAACTGGGTTGTATATCCTACTAACAAGGTTGTACAACCTTTATTTCCTGAGTTTTGAAAATAAAGGAAAGGAAAAGAAAAGGTAGAGAATGAGAGGGAAAGGGACACCCTAAATGCCTTTTGGTTAAATCCTTGCCCTCAGAGACACACAATAGGTTTAATATCTTCCAAAATGCTTATAGAAATACATAAAGATAAAGGCCTAATACTATCTTGAAGTGAGTGGGGGTGAGTTAAGGTTTAGGGTTTCTATGTTTGAAGAATGTTTAAGAGTGGATTTTGGCAAAGTAACCTTATAGTTGTCCAAGCCTTCCCTTCTTTATAAATGGGAAAGGTATTTTATAGGTGTTAATGAGTGTACTAAAGCCCAACATGGTTTTGGTTGCACTATGGATTCATCCTATCATAGAGAGGGAGATGGATCTCTTAAAATTAAGGTTCGTACACGGGTTGTACATTCATCTATCAGGGTTGTATGACCCTATGATTAAAAGGGGGACTAGTTCTAAGATGTTATAAAGACTAGGGTTGTAGGAAGGGTTGTACAACCCTATCCTTGGTAATACAACCATGATTGATGGGTTGTATAACCTTACTTAATGGGTTATATAATCCATTAACCCTAGGAAGTAGTTTTAAGTTTTCACTTGGGCTTGGATTTGGGCTTGACTTTAGGATTGGCTTTGGGCCTAATTTTAGGCTACTCCAAGATTTTCTAAGGCCTTTATGTCTTCCTTTGGCAATTCCCTTTGCATTATAAGGAATATATTAAGTGATTTTCATTATCGAGCTCTACATTTAGGTATCTAAAATTTAATGCTTACAATAGGCATGAAATTTGTGTTCTTAGATTAGAATGTAATCCTTTGAATATTGATTTCTAAGCTCTAAAACTATACACATTCATTTTTATTTAGTGTGTTTGATTTTCATTTTAGAGATTATTCATGTTTAGTTAGGTCTTAATTGATATTAATTTTTAGTTTTCAATGTGTGTTTTGTGTTAGTTAATGTTGATCTCAAGTTTATAGTTAGATTTCAAATGGATTATGCAATGGGAAGTCCTAATTTGATGAATTTTATCAATATTTGTATGTTGGGAATGTGTTTGATGAAATTTAAAGGTATTAGAATTACTCTATATCGCGACCATGACTAAAGTAGCAAGCCATGACCAAACTAAGCAAGCGACGGGTCGATTGAGTTGTAGGCCGTAACTTATGTCGCACTCGTGACTCAATGACACTTCGAATGGAGCAATGGGCAATTGTGTATGCGATATATGCAACGCCATTAAGTTTACCGATATTAATAGGAGTTTTGGGGAGATTTTTTTAGTAAATTTGAAATTCAAAATTTCCCAACTTGAAACCTAGTGTTTTCCCTATATAAATAAGGCATTTTCTCTACATTTTCACTCACACAATCATTCAAACACTCTTCCAAATTTTGAGAGCAAGTAGAAATCTTAAGAGCATCAATTTTCCCTCTATCTTTTAGCTATTCTTTGGCCACTTTTTTCCTTAGTTACTCTTCCACAACCACCGCCACCACACTCTTATAGCTTTCAACACTTTCAAATGTCTTCAAAAGCATCTTCATCAAGGTAAATGGGAAAGCAACAATAAAGAGGTTTAAGAGACATGTCATCAAAGAACAATGCTTCCTTTCCCATTTACAATGTTGAAGAAGGTGAGAAATTCCTTTCTTTAGATTTTAGAATGCATGTCGCATGTAGATTTTTGTACTAACAAGCCCTGGTGCAACTAAAAGTCATATATAGGAAGAAAGATCTTTTATATATGTTAGGTTAGGTTAAATTTGCATTAATTCAAATCTTATCTTATAAAAGACTCAATCTTGAGTTCCTTTAAACACTTCAATTTGAAAATGTGCATGAAACACCTCTTATCTTTAGACTTTTTGGTAAGAAATATACCATTGATCAAACCACCGCGAGAGATGCAATTGGCTTCTATTAGTGAGGCAAGAGCGATAACCCTAAAAACTTTAGTGTTAGAGCATTTTGTGAAAGATTTTCGAGTCAATAGGGATTAACATTCATCAAACCTTAAATGGAGCCATAAAACACAAGTGTTTGATGATCTTTCACAAGTATATGCCTTTTGTTATCTTTGAGAAGCTAAAAACATCTAAGTCTCTAAACAAGTGATCTTTCTTATATGGTATGTTCATAATAAGTTAAAAGTTTTAACTATTCATCACAATTTTCAACAATTGGTGGAGTTAGTAAAAAATTATAGGCAACTGATACGATTAGGTCATATAGTCACGAGTCTAGCTATATATTTATATGGCTTTAACCTTAATCAAATAGATAAGAAAGCCTTACCCACTATAGAACCTTTCAATCTCATTACATTGGGGATAATAGGGATTGTGACATGTAACACACATTTTCATTTATTTAGCATGGCATTCATGTCAAGTATTCCTATGCATAAAAGTTAACTCATCACTCATACACAACCCAACAGGTATTTAATGTACACATATTTTAACCTATTTAATGTTGGTAACCATAAATTGATTATTAACAAGGTATAGGCACATGACACAAGGGGAGAGAGAGAGAGAGAGAAAGAATTCCTTTTAGAACTTGTGCTCTATGTGTCAATATGCGAAACTTATACTCCAAAGTGCCCAACCTTTATGCTTCACTATTAAAAATATAATTGCAATTGGTGAGTCATGACTCAATGAATAAGAATATTAATCAAATTTTAATGACATAATAAATAATCAATTATTAAGGTACATTATAAGTACAGGTATTAACTTATGTAAGTGCAAATGTAATTAGACTATTTGATTTTGTAGTGACATTGCAAGGCAAACACTTCTCCTAGGAATTTATGTGAATCAAGTGACATTTGATTTTACTAGCCAGCATATAACATGTGATTCATATTATCAATAACATGTGCCATAATAAAACATATTGTCCCTTTGCCAAGTGATTTACAAGTATTTAATTTGCTGATTACAACATCTTTTTAGTTTCATATGTAAGTGTTTGTCCATAATGGTGTACCAAGTAATCATTAAAATCATACAATTCTTGACTTGTATTCAAATGTAAAATGTCATAATTTAATCACATATACACATAATAAAACCCAATCATATCTTAAAATCATCACACATACACTTTAGAATCTAATTTTGGCTTTTACTCACCTTTGATGCAACCAACTTTTATGGTAGGTTTGAATCTCTCTCATGGGCTTCCTTAATGTATTGAGATCTTAACATTTGATACATACATGACTATAAATATGGAGAAATGCATTTTAATGCTTGGTATGTAACTATGGACATGTTTCATGAAAGTGGACCTAGTAGTTAGGATTATTATTCTTGTATGGCAGCCTGACCTTGCTACACTCTCACTGCAATAACTCTTTATATACTTATCTAAATGACTTGATTCTTTTTTAAAACTAGATACATAATGATACAACATATTAAAAATTTAGGTCAATACAAGACAAAAAAAAATATGGTGAATTTTTAATTTTGCCCTATTTTAATGTGACCACAATCTAATCAAGTCTTACAATATTAGCCATATCTCAAATTATAAAAATCCAATTACAAAACTGATTTAAAAGTTATACAACATAAAGGAACATTGTTTATGTTTCACCTATTATTTAATTTAGTCTATAATGCCATCAAAATAAATGATCAACCTCAAGATGAGTTGGCTTCAATATGTTGAGAATCGGTCATAATGAAGTAGTAATATCTCCTCACCCATAATATATTTAGCAAAACTATTTTATAGGAATTTATAGGGGGCATAAACTTGTAAATTTTATATTTTTCACATTGTCTAAATTAGCATAAAAGATCATAAAAATATATGATATGTAAACAATTTTAGACTGAGGAGGTTTCAGTAAGTTATGAACCAGCCCTAATAAAGGAGTCATAGCTATTCACATACACCATATTAAGCAAAACTATTTTATATCCATTTGGTTAAGGCATAAATCTACAAATTTTATGTTTTACACTTTCCCTAATTCCTTTTCTATGGTTATGAAATTGTGGATGAAATAGTATACTTTAATAATAAAATCAACACAATTAGCTCTTATTTCTCTTAAGCTTCAACTTTCATATATGAGTTATGCCTATAATTACTCCATAATGATGCATGTTTAACATGCTATAATGGAGGAAATTAATATGGGAAGAAGATAAAATGACTTTCCCCTTTTGCCAAAACTAGAAAAGCTTAGGGTTCCTTCCTAAGTAGCTCACCTCTTCTTCCTCTTCTTCCTTTTCTTCTTCTTCTTCTTCTTCTCCTTCTCCTTTCATATGTTATTTCTTAGTCTCTTTCTTTTGTTGCACCCTTAACATTTTTTCCTTTTTGATTTGCTCCTAAAGGAAGAAAAATTCAATTTATATACCTACTTTAAAAAGACAAAATCAAAATGGCTTACTACCATTAGTTGAAAGCTCAATTTTCCTCTTATAGTCCCTCTTCGTCACTCTTGCATCACCTCCATCCATCTACTAATCTCTATATACTCCTTATACTTTTAAATAAGTGCTAAAACACCATTATTTATGATATTATAACAAGCGCTCAACATATGATATTTTTCTATGCAACTATAGAAACAACATATCTCTGCTCAAGAGCCCCAAATGCAATGGTGTAAGCTTTATCGTCATGCTTATCAAATGAACATATCTAAGTTATCACTTATGCAATGCATATGTTCATGTGGGATTACAAATAATTTATATAATGGGTGTGTTCATGTGAGAATGCTAATGATTGAGGATAGGGATGTTACATTTTCTCCCTTCTTATAAAGAATTTCATCTTGAAATTTAATACCTATAAATAAACGTGGATATTGTCATTTCACGTTCTCTTTAGTTTCCTATATGGCCTCTTCTTATGAGTTGTTTCTCCTTTAACATCTTAACTAAATGGATTTCTCAATTTCATAATTGTATTGTCTTAAAATGAATGATTTTCACTTATTCTTCAACATAACTTACATCATCCATAATTATTAGGTATATGTATAGGATCAAATTAATAATTTCTAAGCATACTCACATGAAATACATCATGAATCTGAGCCATGTC
Organism: Omphalea diandra; assembly: GCA_949677035.1. Classification (NCBI taxonomy): domain Eukaryota; kingdom Viridiplantae; phylum Streptophyta; class Magnoliopsida; order Malpighiales; family Euphorbiaceae; genus Omphalea; species Omphalea diandra. The sequence continues at coordinate 49,400 of CATIWR010290569.1, forward strand.
TTATGTTAGTGCTAACATGTAAGCCAATGAACCAGTTCTTTCTAAGATCTCATATGACCTATGTATCAAGAGCTCAATTTCCCCTTTTTGCCAAATCAAATTATTCCATTCCATAGTGGAACTCGAAGGAACACCTTATCTCCTACTTCATATTCCATTTCTCTTTTGTGTTAATCTATATAGCTCTTTTGTCTGTCTTGTGTTATTTTAACTTTACTTTTGATTGCTTTCACCTTATCCTAGTGTCTTGCTCTAGTTTGAGCCTTTCTAGAACATGCATCCCTTCTAAGGTAGGACTTTGACATTCTCTTCCATATAAATCTTCATATGTTACCATTTATATACTATTATGATAATGATTATTATAAGCAAATTCAATCAAGGTAATATAGTCATCCCATGCACCTTTAAACTTTATCACATAAGTTTGAAGCATGTCTTTAAGTGTCTGAATTATCCTTTTTGATTGTCCATCTATTTGAGGATGAAAATCAGTATTGAAACTTAACTTGGTACGCAAAGCCAGATGCAATCTGACCTAAAATTTAGATGTAAATCATGGATCTCTATATGATACAATGGACAATAAAACACCATGTAATCTGATAATTTCATCCACATATTTCTTAGCCAAGTGCAAAACTGAAATATGCCTAACAAATAGACAAAAAGTGAGCTAACTTAGTTAGTTGATCAATTATCACCATATAACATCATTTTTCTTCAAAGTTCTTAATAACCCATATACAAAATCCATGGTTATTCTTTCTCATTTTCATATTAGAATAGTTAAGGGTTTCAATTTTCTAATTGATGCTTGATGCTCTATTTTGATGTGCTGACAAGTTAAACATTTTAAAATATAAGCTGCCACATCTTTCTTCATTTGGGCCATAAAAAATGAGATCATATGGTATTATACATTTTTGTCATTTCTAGATACATGGTATATGGAGCATTATGTGCTTATCCTAGGATTTCTCTTTACAAGTTATCAACATTAGGCATACAAATATGAGATCCAACATCAAGGCCTCATTTTGAATATCAAAATTAGTACATCTCCCCTATTTCACCTTTTTTATAATTTTTTATAATTTTAGATCTTTGCCTTGTGTTTCATTAATTCGATCATGTCTTACTTGAAAAGTGGCAATCAATGCCCCATTCTTTTCTTTTGCATATTTAGTTTCACATTCATAGCTCATAACTAAACTAAATAAGATAGTGGAAATACTTATAATGAGTTACATTGTATCTTGATTTCCTACTCAAAGCATCTTCTACCGCATTTGCCTTTATTAGGTGATCCTCAATGGTTCAATCATAATCTTTTAGTAATTATAACCACCACTCTGTCTCATGTTTAATTCTTTCTAGCTCAATAAATACTTCAAGCTCTTGTAATCTATAAATATCTGAAGTGTCTTAACACAAGTAATGCCTCCATATTTTCAAAGCAAACATAACAGTAGGAATTTCTAAGTCATGTACTAGGTAAGATAATTCATAAGGCTTCAGTTGTCTAGATGCATATACACTTACCTTAACATATTGTGTTAAAACACTCTGCAAACCTTGATGAGAGTCATCACTATAAACTATAAATCCTCCATTACCCATAGGAATGGCTTAAACGAGAGCATATGCCAATCTAGTTTTTAATTCATCAAAACTTTTTGACATGCTTTAGACCACTAAAATCTTGTATTCTCATGAAGTAACTTAGTCAAAGGAGTAGTTATAAGTGATAAGCACTCAACAAATCAATGATAATATCTAACTAGTCATAAGAAACTTTAGAGTTTTGCAACATTCTTTAGGATTTCCTATTTTACTATTGTATCAATTTTGTTTGTATCCACTTTTATGCCCTTTGTAGAAACCACACGTCCTAAAAATACCACCTGATCAATCAAGAACTCACTCTTGCTTAATTTGGTAAATAACTATTTTTCTCTCAAAATTTGTAATATAATCCTCAAATGTTATTCATGCTCCTATTTGCTTATTGAATACACTAGTATGGCATCAATGAACATAATTACAAATTTATCTAAGTATGAAACACTTTATTCATAAAAGCCATGAATGCAACTAGTGCATTAGTCAAACCAAATGACATCACTAAAAATTCATAATGCCCATACCTAGTCCAAAAAGCAGTCTTCAATACATTTGGGTTTGAAATTTTAAGTTGACAATAACTTGATTTCAAGTTATTTTTAGAAAACACCCATGCTCCTTACAACTAGACAAATAGATCATCTATTCTTGGCAAATGATATTTTTTCTTCACAGTAACCCGATTCAATTACCTATAATTAATACACAACCTTATTATCTCACCTTTCTTTTTAATAAATAACTCTAGAGCACCTCAGGTGACACACTAGGTTTGATGTATCCCTTTTCAAGTAGTTCTTGCAATTGAACTTTCAATTCTTTCAACTCAGCTAGAGCCATCTTGTGGTGGAATGGATATCAAGCTACTCCCATAACTAACTCAATTGTGAATTTTATCTCTTTATCAGGTGGCAAACTGGGTAAGTCAACTAGAAATACATTTAGGAACTCTTTTACTACTAGAATGTTCTCATGTAATTCATTTTTGAACATTATGTTTACCACATGTGTCAGATAAGCATAACAACCACCTTTAATCATGTGAAAAACTTTGAAAGCAAAAATGAGACATATAGCCATAATTTGCCCAAATGAGATCATAGGGTTTATGAACCCTGCCTTATATTGCTCACAAGTAACTAAAACACCCATAACATAACTAACCATTACTAAAGTTAGAATGTCAAATCAAAGAGGGGGATCAAAAAACCAAAATATTATTCTCATGGTTAACACATAAACTCCAACACAAGGTGAGCTCTTAAGGTTAGTGGAACCACAAGTTCCTTACTTGATCATGGCCCTAAAATGATTAAAACAAAATTAAAACATATCTTTGAAATCAAATGAAGAACCTAACATTTTTGAAACCATTTAAAACATAACCAAGACTCCATTTTTGAAATGAATAGAGCTCATAGGCTATTAGACCTTATCCTATTCTACCATTAGAGTCAAAAAATATCATAAAAAGTGTATTAAAAAGAAAGAATTTGAAAGAGGAGAAAAGGATAATTGTTTACAAAGTTGAAGGAAAATTTGGTTGTACAGCTTAGAATGGAGGTTGTATAGCCTAGAAATAGGGTTGTGTAACTTACCAATAAGGTTGTACAACCCTTATTTCCTAGGTTTCAAAAATAAAGAAAAAGAAAAGGAAGGGGATAGAAAGAGAGGGAAAGAGGGATCCTAGATGCCCTTTAGTGAAATCTTTGCCCTTAAAGGCTCTTCAGTTTAATACTTTCCTCTCAAATGCTTAGGAAATGTGCAAAAATGAAGACAAAATGCCTAGTTCTATCGTAAAATGGATTTAGATGAGTTAAGGTCTAAGGTTTTTGTGTTAAGGGATGTTTGAGAGTGAATTTTGGCATAATAGCTATTGGCCCTAGGCACTAAGAAGGGGGGAGGAAGGGGGGGGGGGGGGGGGGAGATTGAATTGGTGTATAAAAATTAAAACAAGAATGTAAGAAAGAAAAAGAGTATAATGGAGACACAAGATTTATAGTGGTTCTTATATAATCGACCCTATGTCCACTCCCTAATTCTCAGCAATTGGGTGTTTCACTATCTTCCAATGGTGTTTTTAAGCTCACACCAAACTTTTACACTTGTGTTTTGAACGCTCACACAACAACCTTTACACTTGTGTTTTTTAGGCTCGCACAACAACCTTTACATTTATGTTTTTAAGGCTCACACAATAACCTCTTTTAGTGTTTTTACATGCTCACATTACAACCTTTAAAAATGGTATTTATGCTCACACCAAACAATCAACTAAAGAAGAGAAAAGAT
>CATIWR010290605.1:0-33045 GCA_949677035.1 Omphalea diandra
AAATATTCATTAACAACAGTAAATATATTTTATAGGAATTAAAATGTTCAATTTTATCGTTAATTGTTGAGTGTTGTTAGAAATTATTTTTAGAAACTAAATTGTATAAATTATCAAATTATGTTGTTCATCGATGAATTAATTATAATTCTCTGATTTTATTGGTCTATACTATTTTCTATAAATAAAATTTTTTATTTGATCAAATTATGCCATTTATCAATAAATTTTATTTTTTGAAATTTAAATTTATTTAATTCTATTGAATATGCTATTCATTGATAGGTTTTATTTTTTAAAATTATAATTCTTTGGTTTTGTCAAACCATACTATTTATCGATAGATTTTTTTTCTAGAAATAAAAATTTTCTACTTCTATTGAATATGCTATTCAATGATAAATTTTATTTTTAGAAACTAAATTTGTCAATTCTACCAACCTATGCTATTTATCGAAAAATTTTATTTTCAATTTAAATTTTTTTTATTCTTTGAACTATATTATTCTTCGATAAATTTTTATTTTTGAATTTAAATTTTTTATTTTATCAAACTATTCATCGATAAATTATATTTTTTGAAATTATTATTCTTCGACATATGGACTATTTGGTGATAAGTTTTATTTTTAGAAATAAAATTTTTTGATTTAATCAAATTATGCTATTTGAATGATAAATTGTAGTTGGAAATTTAAATTTATTTGATTTTGTCGAATATGCTATTCATTAATACATTTATTTTTCAAAACTGTAAGTCTTCGATTTTGTTGAACCATGTTATTCGTTGATAAATTTTATTTCTAAAAATAAATTTTTTTGCTTCAATTAAATATGTTATTTATTGGTATATTTTATTTTTAGAGACGAAAATTTTCAATACTATGCTATTCGTCAAAAAAATTTATTTTTAAAAATTAAAATTTTCTATTCCTTTGAATTATATTATTTTTTGATAAATTTTATTTTTCAAAATTATAATTTTTCAATTCAACCAAATCATGCTATTTGTTGATAAATCATAGTTTTCAAAATTATAATCTTTCGATTCTATTGAACTATGTCATTCTTTGACATACTATGTCATTCTTTGACATATTTTATTTCTAAAAATAAAATTTTGCTATTCAACCACATTAGGATATTTTTCAATAAATTTTTATTTTTAAATTTAAATATTTTTTTTTGATTCTATCAAATATATTATTCATTGATAGCTTTTATTTCTAGAAATTAAAATTTCGATTCTATCAAACTATATTATTCCTCAATAGATTTTATTTTTGGGAATTAAACTTTTTGCTTCTATTGAATATGCTATTTCCGATAGATTTTATTTTAGAGACTAAATATTTTGATTCTACTAAACTATGTCATTCATCAAAAATTTTATTTCTTAAAATCAAAGTTTTTGATTCTTTCTTTGATATTTTTTTTGAAATTATAATTTTTAATTCTATCAAATCAAGGTATTTGTCAATAAATTACATTTTTTAAAATTATAATGTTTCATTTTCTATCAATAGGTTTTATTTCTAGAAATAAAATTTTTTGATTCAATCGAATTATGCTATTCATCAATAAATTTTATTTTAGAAATATAATTTTTTATTCTATTGAATATGTTATTTGTAGGTAGGTTTTATTTCTAGAAATTAAAATTTCAATTCTATTGAATTATATTATTCGTCGATAGATTTCATTTTTGGAAATTAATAGTTTTTGCTTCTATTAAATATGTTATTTACTGATAGATTTAATTTTTAAAACCTAAATTTTTGGATTATATCAAACTATGCTTTTCATAAAAAAAATTTTATTTTTAAAACTAAAATTTTATTTTTCAAAATATTAATTTTATTTAATTCTATTAAATTATATTTTTTGAAATTATAATTATATCAAACTATGCTATTTGTTATTAGATTTTCTTTTGGAAATTAAATTTATGATTCTATTAAATTAGATTATACGTTGATAGATTTTATTTTTAGAAATAAAAATTTTCAATTTGATCAAACTATGCTATTCGTTGATTCTATCCTCAATAAATTTTATTTTTTAAAATTATTAATTTTTTAATTCTATCAAACCATGCTATTCGTCCATAAATTATATTTTTCAAAATTATAATTCGCTGATTCTAATGAACCATGTTATTAGTTGATAGGTTTTATTTTTAGAAATAAAAATTTTCAATTTGATCAAACTATGCTATTTATCGATAAATTTTATTTTTTAGAAGTATAATTTTTTTATTCTATTAATGATAGTATTCATCGATAAATTATATTTTTGAAATTACAATTCTTCGATTTTGTCGAACTATGCTAATCAACCATAGATTTTATTTCTAAAAATAAATTTTTTTTGATTTGATTGAACTATAATATTCATTGATAAATTATATTTTTGAAATTATAATTCTTTGATTCTATCAAATTATGCTATTTGATTTTAGGTTTTATTTTAATAAAATTTTTTCAATTGAGTTATGCTATTCATTGATAAATTTTATTTTTTAAAATTTAAAATTTTGATTCCATCGAATATGTTATTTATTGATATGTTTTATTTGTATAAATTCAATTTTCAATTATCGAACCATGCTATTCATCAATAGGTTTTATTTTTGAAAATAAAAAAAAAATTCACTTATATTGACTATGTTACTTGTCGATAAATTTTATTTTTTAAAATTATAATTTTTTGATTCTATCTAATCGTGCTATTCGTCGATAAATTATATTTTTTGAAATTATAGTTCTCCAATTATGTTAAAGAAAAAATTTCAACAAGAGTTAAAATAACATAAACAAATTTTAAAAATAAAACAACATAGAAAAATTTTCCACTGTCAAAGAAAATGACATAGAAATAATTTCATTATTAATCTCCATTGTTAAAGAAAATAACATAAAAAAATTTCTATTAATTTTAATCTTGAATATTAAAATTTTACACTAAAAATTTGTTGTTGCTCATAAATTTTTTTTCTTTTTTTTTATATGTTAATATGTTTGGATTCATTGAAAAATATCAGTTATTATTGCTTATAAATAAAAAAAGAAATTGAAAGCAACATGATTGTAAGGAGAAAATTAGTGTAACAATGAAGAAAACTGGTGTAAGAAATAGGGAAAATGGTGCAAAAAAGGAGAGAATTAGAGCAAGGAGAAAAATGGTGTAAATAGATGTCTTATTTCCCTCTAATAACAAAAGGGTATAATTGACTTTTTGATAGCCATTAATGGGCATTCAATGCGATCAACTTGATCTCCATGGCATTTCTATATATACAAGTAAAAACGGATACTTTGCCATATGTACTTTTATGTTTTTTGAATTTTGTCCGTTTTATTTTTATTTCTATAAATTGAAATTCCGTACTTTCATTTTTTTTGAATTTTATCCCTTGCACTTTAATTTCTATAAATTATCCCCTTATACTTTTATTTTTATTAACATTTTTCCCACTCACTAACAGAGCATAAAAATGTTGGGAGATATGTTAACAAAAAAAAAAAAAAATCCAGAGAGACAATTTGTAAAAATAAAAATGCATGTGACAAAACTCAATAAAATGAAAATGTAGAGAAACAATTTGTAGAGAAATAAAAATGCAATGAGCAAAATTAAAAAAAAAATGAAAGCACACAAGGTAAAATATGCATTTTTTCTATATATAATGTGTCACGACAAAATCATAACACACGTGAGAGTGAATAACATGTACACTGCTCTGTGAATATCAAACTTAATCCATTATAAAAATGAGAGGTCCAACTAAGAGATTCATTGTGAAAATTTTTGTTCAGTAAGTATACATTACAAAGATACCAAAAGCTCTAGATGTGTACTAAATCCAACATAATCATGTGGCCCAGCTTTGACAACAGCGAAATAAGTGGGTCATCCTCCCCACCCCCCAAAAAAAAAAAAAAAAAAAAAAGAACCTAATATATCCTGAAAATGAAATCTTGATGCTATGACCACACTTTCGCAATAAAAGCCATTGATATGGCATCTACACTTTACATTTGCCAATGGAAACAGATTAACTTTGACAAAATACCCATTATAATGCACGAATTTTCCCTCCATAGCCATAGTAGTTTAAAAGCCCCTCATCTTGCCGCCAGTTCTCTTTAACTTTCACTTCTATCTGTTTGAACAGTGATTGAAGTAAGGGTAAATTATCTTTTTCAACCCTAAGACAAAAAACTAAAGTTGCTTTGACATATATGGTTAAAATGAGAATACGATCAATATGAAAGATATGGCTCAGAAATATATCTCAAATATTATATATCTGATTATCATAACGCAGTAAGTGAACCTCAAGATAAACTTTCTTTTGCAAGAAATCTTCAATGTCAAGTCGAGCAGCAGTAGCAAGTAATTTCAGAGCTTTTCCTTCCTACAAAGATAAAGGACATATGAACTGAGACAAACCACTATAAAGGAAGAGCATGCATTTGTGCACATATGGCCACACATGAACACACCAATCATGATCTAAGTCTGAAGAAATATCCTTATATCTTTTTATTTTTAAAAAAAATTCTAAGCTAAATTGGTGCTTTCAAAATTCCATTTACAAAGGCAGCATTCATCCAGAAATTGAAGGCCATTCTTACTTTTCCAATAATGATGACCTTCTGAGTGTTTTTCTCAACAACAATCTCCACTTGTATAAAATCTTTTGCAGTGGGCCTACTTTTGTAGCTCACCACATTGACCTGCAGGATTCATACAATGCTTATAATTTAGACATCAAGTAAAAGCAATTTATGGAGCATTCTGATGTACAAAAACACAATTAAAGCCAATCTTAAGTCACTATTATATACCTGACATGCATAAGGAACTTCATTACGAAATTGCATGAAGATCTTTTCCCTGACAATTTCAGCGACAAAAAATCTTTCTGGGTGTTCACTGACAATGTCCTGGGAGCTCATAAGCAAAGAGTGAGGAGTTAATGTATAAAAAGCACTACACTTCCTCAAATTAAAATCATTGAAGAAACAATCAATATGAAGGTACTCGTTGGCAATAAGTTAGTAGATTTTAAAGTTATTTCCTCAAATGGGTTGGATAAAGTTAAAGTACCCACGAAAGACAAGACAAACATGTAACCTTCTCATTTGATCACATAGTTATCCTTGATAATAAAACATAAACTTTGGCAGACCTCAAGTCAGATTATATCTCACAACAATTCCCCTAGCTATGATGCTCATTTGTATTTCCCATTTATCATTCATATCGAGCCGCCCTAAGTCCTATTATTTTCTTCCACATGCATTGCAGAGTCAAATTACAAATAAAAGAATAGAAAGTTATTAATATTTGGTCTACAATGTTGTTAGGTGCATCCATTAGTGGTGACCAGAGATGGCGGCCAGGGTGGTGGCGGTCAAAGGTGGCAGCTGTGGTTGTGGTAGCTGGAGGTGGCGGCCAAGGTGGGTGGTGGTGGAAGTAAAAATGAGTAATGTAATCATGATTACGTACATTACATGAATGAGCATTACATTTTTGCTTTATACTATTCAGTAAAGGAAAGGAGAGTTTGGAAATCTAATTTAAACTCCCTGACCACCCAAACTACAACGCAGGCAGTTGAGAAGGTTCAGAAGGTATGTAACATATCAACAATGGCAGAACACTACTTCCAATCCTTATGAATGTCAGTTCCTACATAATTGGGAGGACAAAAGAAGAAAGAATACGTCTCTATCCAATTACCTTCGGATAATAAGCTGGACCAGTTGGAAGTTTTGACAGTATCCAATCCTTAACATCTTCCACTCCATGCCCATATTTTGCACTCACAGGTATGACCTCATCAACATCTGTGAATTTCTCATACCACTGCAATCAATGTGATATTGTGTTTACGTCTTATTAAAAGAAGCACTGAATCTAGGACAACCCTTGAGGAACATATGTACAATCTGACATCATACTCAAAACATTATACATGAGATCAAATAAGTTTAGATGCACAAAAATAATCTCAATAAATGACCATAAACATTGCAGTAAGATGGTTTAGATTGTATCATTAAGTTTTGACCACATGGATATTGTGCCAGAAACAAACCAATGGCCAGTTCATAAATCTGCCCATCATTGTGTTTGGCAAAAGTGTTTAATCCTGTGTCAAATGAGGAATTTGAATAAATGCAAGATCAAATTTTGATTCATAATTCCAGCCAACCCTTTGGCTGGTATTTAACAGACTGGATACATCTAACTGTCATCTAGTGAACCAAACAGTTTATTGCAACGTTGGAAATGGGAGAAGGGATGCACACATTATATAAATGCTCACAAGCAAGTGTAATTACTTTAATTAACTTAAAATCAACTGTCTATGGTCTGATAACCAAAATTATAAAGAAAAAAATAATTTCCAAATTCCAATAACAAATACAAGTATAAAAGCCAACACAAGCAGCAGTCAGTGAGTTCTAACCTCAAGTTTCTTTGCAATTTCACCAGGTTTGATCAAGTCTTTCTTATTTATTACTAGCAATATAGGTGGCTTATCTTTAAGGCTTCCCACACCTTCTTCCAACACTTCATCAATCTACAATCAAGAAACTTGAATTAATAAGAAAAATTAAGCTCTGCAAGCAATTCCACAAACAAAAAAGGTTACCTTTTCTGGAGCTTTACAAGCATCAACAATCACTAGCACACAGTCTGCATTAATGGCAGCATTCTTTACATTCTTCATCATCATAGAATCCAACTTGTGCATTTTCTTCTGAATAACACCAGGTGTATCATAAAGTATCATCTACAAGCAAACTTTCATTTCAGATGAATGACATTAAACACTATCAATTTGAATGAGAAGAAACATCAATATGGTCTCATACATCGATATGGTCTTACACATGACTAAAATGCCATTAGTTTAGCCAAACAAGAGAAGATATTTGTCATGAAAAGCTAAAATTCCTATTTCAAGACTTGGGTTTTCGTAAACTATTTTCCAGCACATTCAGAGACCATTAGTGAAATCATTCACCACATTTTCTACTACAAATGAAGTTATGTTAATCAGCATAAAGATCTACGAATGCAAGCATTGCATACTCCAACACAGTGTAAGAGTAGCCGTCAGAGTTTCATATTCTAAATGTTAAAAACAAACAAATGCTAATGTAAAGATATATTAAATAAAGGATTTAATCTTAATAGCATATCATTACGTTGCACAGTTAACAAGAAACTCGCAGAGGATTGAAAATGCCAACTAATCTAGATAATACAACAATAACTGAAGTCTAGTACAAGACAAAGCAGAGAACAAAGTCATGATCATGGACTAAAAAAATCTCCTATATGCAAGTTACCATTCTGAGGTGCTAAAATGTATTCTGCACATAAAACCAGCTTTAGATTGGAATAAGTATCACTAAAATGTATTCCGCACATAAAACCAGCTTTAGATTGGAATAAGTATTATCAAAAGGTACATTTCCATAGAGAAATCTGAAATCTAACAATTACTTGAGTTTTTAATTAAATGAATCTCACAATTTGCATTTAAAATTACACTAGAATATATCAGTCAGTTCAAATGAGTGAAAATTTCACATGCATGTATTTAGATTCATTTCAACGAATCAACCAGCCAACAAATCCCATCCAAACGCAAACTAAGCTAAATCGAAATCAAAGGATTTGAATATAATTCGTTTCAAGTGATAGAGAATATGAAAAGTCATTTTGGTTTGCAATTGCTTTACTGCTTATGTAAGAAGCAATTTATCTAAACCAAACACAACATTAATACAAGTAAATTAAGTCAAACCTGGTAGTGAGGGGCAGAACATATACCAAGAATCCGATGCCGAGTAGTCTGAGGCTTATCAGTAACAATTGATAGCTTTTGGCCGATCATTTGGTTCGACAGCGTACTCTTTCCAACGTTAGGCTTCCCAACTACAGCTACATACCCTGCATTTGCAATAGGTTCTATTAATTCACCCTCAAATTTCTTCAAATTTACTAAAAAAAATGTATTGTTTTACCGCTTCGATGATTAGGGTCAGAAACGAAGTCAAGTTCTTCAATTTCGTAGTCGTCCAGCAGCGCCATGTTCTTCCTCTCTGGCTTCTCACTCAAAGACAAAATATTCGACTCTGACTCTTCATCGTCGTTGTCCAATTCTGAATCACTAATCCAGACCTTCTGTTTGTTTGGAAAGAAGAAGTTTCTTCCTGTACTACTGGTATTTGCAACCTTTCTGGTGGAACAATGGCGAAATTGTAAAATTGTATGATCTTCGATGGAGGTTTTAAATTGGTTTCGGAGAAGAACAGGCGAGAGGTTTAAAGCCAGCTCCATTATAGGAGCTTTGCCTCTTCAGCGTCGTTGCCGCTTCTGCCACCTCAATTCATTTCATCTTTCAAAAATACTATCGCACTGGATGATCTTGGCCTCTCCCAGTTAAACGTCGCCGTTTCCGGCCCCAAACCCAATATTTATTTATTAGTCTAGTTTTCTTAGCCGTGTGTACGTTTTTTTAAATGAAGTGTGCTATATAATATTCACTTGATATATATCCAAATCATTTTATTTTTTAAATATATTTATTCATTTTAAAATAAATATAAAATTAATTTAAATTATAAGATTATTAGAATAACTTTATTTAAAATTTTTTAATTAAAATAAATTCTCTCCACATTCTATAATATATTATTTAATTTAACTTTGAATCAAATTTTTTAAATGAAAGAATTAAATTCTTTTAAATATAAAATTTTAAATAAAATAACTATTAAGATAAAAATTTAATTCTATTAGATTATTTCAAAATCTGAATTTTCAAATATAACCTAAAATAACTCAAATTTTATGTTTACTTCTTATAGGTATAATCTGAATTTCCAAAGGTAACCTAAAATAATTCAAATTTTAGATGTTGAATAGCTATAGGTATAGATTTTTTTTTTCTTTTTTGTCAAATTTACCTATACTGTAATTTTTTTTAATAAATTTTCTCATTATCCATTTTGCAATTGTTTAGGAGTAATTATTTTAATAAAAATAAAAGGAAACTTTATAATTATAGATTTTAATCGTATCATGTTTAGTTAATTCAAAAATTCAGTTCCTTATTTTCGTTTTTATGCATGATATATGATTAAATTAGATTAGACTTCAACATATTGCAGCAAAGAACTTTTTTAATTTTCTTCAAACCTCTAAACTGTAGAGGCTACATTATAGACCTCATATATTAATAGATTGGATTTGCAAACTCAATCAATTTAAAATTGACTTAATTCAACCGTATTATTTATAAAAAAAGTTAAATTTAAATTTCAACAAAATCAGTCAAGCTCAAGATTTGAAACTTAATTCATATCTATTATTTATGTAAATCTATCAAATATTTAAAAAATATGCAATAAACATATTAAAAAGTTCAAATAGATTTACAAACTTTTCAAATTGAATATTTTACTATTCAAACTCAATTCAATAAACTATTTGAATAACTCGAATGACAAGCTCGACTCTTACTCTATTAATTTCAAACTGATCTTGAATAGTTCGTTGATCTATTTGGACCCTAAAATAAAACCGTAGTTCATCCACATTCGCAAGGACCAAAAAAAAAAAAAAAACAAAAGAAGGGAAGACAAATGCCTTTTCTCTTTTTATCTTTTTAAATATGTAGACCTATATTGACATCATTGTTTCCTGGCCAAATCCGAATTAACATGCAATATAATACAACAATCAAATCAATCAAGATATCCAATTTCAGGAGCACAACATTGTGTATGAGTAAACAGCTAGCAACGACTTTACAAGCTTTAAAATGTTTTTCTCAGGAAATGCTCTCCATACAATTTATTTAATCGGAAAACAGGCCTGACCATATCATCAGTCATGCCAGTGCCTTGCAACTGTTTAACTAGCTACAATGCAGCAAATAGAGAACATCTTTTTCACCTAAAAGCATACCTTATACATGATAGATACCAAATGTAAACAAATATAATTACCAGATGGTATACATTAGCCTGCAAAGCAGTCTTCACATACCCCTTAATGTGAGACTACTGTCAGAAGGAACACCTTGAACATGTTTAAATGTAACAAAAGTTTATCCTCGGTTTAGTTGCCAATAATATTTGCAGCAACACTAAGTACTCGAACAATAGCTTGAATAAAAAGACTGTTAAGTGGACCTACAGGATCTGTTATGTATGCATATGCACATCTATAGCCTTTAACCCACAAAACGATCTAGAAATCTTTCCAAATAATGACTGGCCAAAATCAAAATTTGTTGCTTCTCTGATTGCACATGATGGATATGATGAACTGTCATTGTGATGATGCCATGCTCTAGACAGGAAAAATGTTTGGTAAAAGCAAGAGATTGCTATTAAAATGGGGGAGTATAGAACCTTTTATTTTATTTTTTTTTTCATCTACAACTTCATAGTCTTCTAATTGCCTGAATGTGCCCATCACTTAGCTGCATCATCATGCTCAGTAGCCAGAGAACTGCTACTGGAAGATGATTCATTTTGTGCTGGAAGATAAGACCATGCCAAAGCTGCAGTGCCAAGGGTAATTACTGCAGCAATGGAGCCCCAAAACCATTGCTGCCTTTTTTTCCAGACCTGCCTATTTCGTCTCGCCATCTCTACACAAAATATAACAACAAAATTAAGAAGATCAAAAGGCAAGCAGTGATACATATTTATCATCATAAATGTTTATAGCACACAAGATTATATTTGTGATAATCCCATACTTGCGTCTCTATATCAATCTATAGTCCAATCTTCATTTAACCCTTAACCTTTATATATATATTTTTTATCAACAAAATTAAACTAGTTTTTAAATGCAGCTATAAACCAACGGTATTAACACAGTAAGAATTCTAAATAAACATATAAGGTAATTATGTTACAAACATAATATCATGATCATAACCACAAGCAACTGATGCCAAATGAAGACAAACAAACTAGTTCACAAAATAGAACCACCTCATATATATAGTACACTATTCAGTTGATAGCTATGCCTCTTTCATAAATTTTGTTCACATAATTATATTCAACTTCCAATTTCATTTAGGAAAGTTCAGTATCTTATTGCATCAACCGCATTAAGAATACACACAACACGCTAACAAGTTCTTCCCAGGCAACACTACCATTTATAAGCTAGTTTGGTAAAACAATATCAAATCTTAGATACCATAAGCAAAGTAAAAATGAACAGCTAAAGGACCACAAATGTTCCTTTCAGTTGCAGAAATAGCAAATATCTGATCTAGAAAGTCATAAATGGCATAAGCAAAAGAATTGACAGATATCTCTTTTTTGTTCTTCATTTTTTCTGCATGTTAATGCATTCATGCAGACTCTGGTACCATCTCCTAAGGGATATTACATATTAAGATGACAAATCAACAAAGATAAACACTGACATTGATTTTCCAGGAAACCACTGTTGAATAATAAATTTAAAAAAAAAAAGCCAGAAATTCAAGGTACAGAAATCTCACCTACAGCTTCTTGGTTCCTCTGAGACATTTCTCGATTCACAGCCTCATAATAGTGAAGCCGGTCCCACAATCGAGCAATCTCAAAATTCTTAGCCTCAATCAGAACTTCCTTTTCCATCTCAGCTTCAGCTTTTGCGATGCCCCTCCCAATTGAA
This sequence comes from Omphalea diandra, assembly GCA_949677035.1. Taxonomy (NCBI): domain Eukaryota; kingdom Viridiplantae; phylum Streptophyta; class Magnoliopsida; order Malpighiales; family Euphorbiaceae; genus Omphalea; species Omphalea diandra. The sequence continues at coordinate 11,725 of CATIWR010290605.1, forward strand.
TCTGATACAAATCGAACAACGTGAACCTGCCTGCACAGCTCTTCCGCAGGATCAGTACCCAGCATGAGCTCACCTTCGGGAACGGCAAAGGGAAATGCAGGGAGCGTTAATCCTGCAAGAGATAATTGTTGCCTAATCCTCTGCCACTGATTTTGCACATTATTTAGAGCTTCCTCTACTTGCTTTCGCTTCTCTATCTCCATCAATAAATTCAATCTCATTTCATGCAACTCTGCTTCAATGTCACGGACTAAAGACTGTGCCCCACTATATGAGGAAAGCTCTAGAGACAGGAAATAACGCCAATAAGGTTACTAGATCCACAGTAAAGTCAATAAGAAATTTGTTGTACTGCTAAGCGGGTTTAGAATACTGAATGATTATGCAAAATTCCAAATGACATCACTTTGACTCATGTATTTCAACAGAAGGTGCATACACTGATATACATGCTCTCCAGTAGAAATGCAAGGATATATACAATATCTATAAAAAGAATAAAAAAGGACATTTCTTGCAAATTTGAATTGTTAAAAGCAAGATAAGAATTCAAAAGATGAAACAAATAAAAGGAGGAAAAAAAGGTACGCTAACTTCTCCAACAAACATATATTCCACAAAAAAGATAAATGATAAAGATGTACAACAACAAATATTATACAACTCTAGTACCTTCCCAAGCGTCAAAAAATTCTCCCACAGATGTAGGAGTAGAAAGCTTTGCAGAAGCTTCAATCAGCAAGTTGTCCTCACCATCAGTGTTACTGGTGTAGCTCATTGAGTCCTGTGGGTCAAAGAAATCCTCAGGCTCACCATCTCTTTCTGAATATAACGGGACAAGGTTTGGCAAATCTTTTTCACTGGCCAAGCCATTCCTTGCATCGCCATTTTTAATGTCCCCATTACTACTTCCTATTTCAGTATCACAGAGACCATTCATATGCTCCCCTTCACCAGAAGAATGATGATGGGAACCATTTGCAATATCTTTTTTAATGGGACTATCCAGGACACCATTTACATGCTTTCCTACAACAGAATCAGGGATCGAAAAAATAACAGATCGATCATTAGTCAAATTAACAACCTTGATTTCAGCATCTTTTGCATTCTCATTGACCTTACCCTCATCCAAAGTTTTTCTGCGAGAAGCTACATCATCCTCAGAAAAGCTCTTTAAAAGGCGTGGCCCACGCCTTTTGTGGTTAATGATATATGGTGAAGGAGGGAATGAAGATGGTGAATCAGGGAGTGGGGTTGCTTCAGGGGTAGCATAGAGAGCCGGCGATATCTGAGGACGATGAACTTTCCCCTCAGTTGCTGATATGCTATTTCTCCTCTCCAGGTTTGAATTAGGTACAGGTCCAGTTTTTGGAAGAAACTTAGGGTTTGAACTAGGAACAGACTTGTCAACAGAATGAGAACCTCCAGGTTCTAACAACCTATCCAAAGCTATAGCAGTAAATGTTGGCATTGCTCTGCATTGAGAAGCACCAAAACGAAGTCAATAGAGTCACAACCGCATACAGCTGAGACCAAATAAATAAGAACAAAGTAGTCCAGAACATGGTTAATATTAAGCCTCCTTAGGAAAACAGCATGCAAGCTAGTGAACATAACATATATTATATGAACAGCTAAAAAAAAAAAGAAAAGAAATACAACCACTAGCACAGCAAACTAAACAGAGGCCATAAAACCAAACACATCACGGACCCCTTCGACTCCCGCCCGCCCCACCCTTCACCCCAACCAAAACCATCTAACCATAAGGCCATTATCAAAACACCACTCAGCTACCCCTATTTTAAAATAAAATACACGTTGCTAAGACAGAACATCAAGATTAGCTATCCTAGCTAGTATTCATGACCACCAAAAACCATAACAATAAGAACAATTCATCTATTGAGATTAACAATATTATTAACACAATTGTAATAAAAACCAATCGGGCAAAATCAAACAAACAATTATCGTACCTTGTACTCGGCAACCAATTTTGCTCAGTTCCTGGAGATCACCCTTAGCGCAAACGGCCTATAGTTACCCAAATTGAAAGGGGAAAAAATCAGAAGGAAATCACAAACCAAGCACCAGTAAAAGCAATTAGAGACCATAAATAATAGAAAAAATAGCAAACCTAGCCACCTCTAGAAACGGCGATCATCCGTCGACGGATGTAGGATATCTACAGGACGAGGAATTAGAGGTTGGAGAAAGTAATGAAAAGAGAGGAAGAGCATGTGATATGTGGGATTTTTGGATTGGAGATTACGACTCTTCCCTGTCGCTGGTCTGAGCTTCAAGAACAAGGCAAACTAATAAAATAAAATAAAATATAACAGAAACGCAAAGGAGGTTTTATATTTATTTTATTTGTTATTTAATTTTTGTTAGGGCACACGTATGTGTACACATCATAAGATTCTGGAAAAACCCAAAGTTTCCTTCGTTTGACCCAAGCATCACGAGTTTAAATATCAAAGGGTATTTTGGGCTTTTGGTATTTTGCAAGTCTAGACGTGTCTCCAAAGTCTCTGGAGCCGTCTTTTGTTTTTCATCTTTTTGAATGGGCTTATTGACAAAAAAAATATATTTGATAAATATTTTTGTAACACATATAATTATATAATAATTTTTAGTTTGTATTTTAAAATTAAGTATTTTAACACAAGTTCGTCAATTTTAAGTAAAATTATTTATTTAAAAGATTGAAATACAATTATGAAATATAAAAAATATATATTTTAAAAGATTGAAATACAATTATGAAATATAAAAAATATATATTTTTTTGTGATTAAGCCTTCCAGAATGAATTGATAAGTTTTAATTGTTTTGATAAAAGCATAACTTTGCTCCCCAGATTATTAATATTGGAGATGGTAAATGAGTTGGGTGAGTTTGGATTGAGTCAATTTTGTATTAAATTATTTTTAAATTTAGTCGATTTTAAGATATATATTTTTAGACGAGTTTAGATAATATCATTTCATATTATAGGTAGATCGGATAGAGTATCGAGCTAATATGTAAAAAGTAATTCATATTATTTTTCAGATTTTAAGTCGAGTTAGATCGAATCATTTATAATTTTAATTTATTGTAAAAAAATATATTATTTTAATTTTTAGATGAAATTTAAATATTTTTAAGAAAAATGACTTTTTTTTAAAGTTTGGTTCGTTTCTGAATTTTAAAATTCTTATTTAAAAATGGAAAAAAATGATTTTGGATTATACTATATAGTGAAAAAAAAAGGAATGTGAACGAGAAATTAAAAAAATAAAATAAAATGTGAAATAAAAAAGAATAGAAAAATAAATATTAATTTAAGGGTTTCATTATATTTCTAAATTTTCATTAAAATTTGTAGAAATTCTTAGAACATAAAAAATAGAATTGTGAAAAGGTAGAGATAAGAGTATTTTATTCATAAACAATTATTAATTCAATTTCTAACCAAATAATTTATTTTTAATTAAAGGATGCGTTTGGCATGTAAGGTTAAAAAAATAAAGATTAATAGCCACAAAAGTAATAATAAAAGTGTAATAAAGTAAAAAAAATAAAATATTATAAGTAATAATTAAATATATTTAGTATTATGTTAAAAATATAATGTTGGTATTATAATTATTTATATTTATATTAATATTAAAGTTATATTGCTTAATAATATTAACAACGTTATGAGAATATTATAATTATTTTAATAATAATATTTTAATGCAAATCTAATATATTATAAATAAGTATTATATCAGTAATATTTTTTATTAGTATATTAACAACACTTTTATAATACTAATATTATTACGTTTGTAATATTAATATATTATTCATAATTACTATATTATTAAAATTTTATAATATTACGTATATTAATAATATTTTATAAAATAATAATAATAATAATAATAATAATAATAATAATAATAATAATAATAATAATAATAATAATAATAATAATAATAATAATATTATTATTATTATTATTATTATTATTATTATTATTATTATTATATGGGTTAGTTTTTGCACTCCAATAGTTAATTGCATTCCATATTTAATGTTTATTTAAATAAATTGATTAATCTATCTTTGCATTATTGTGATTCATCTTTTTTTGTTTTAAAGGTATAAATTATTTTTTTTCTAACATCAATAAAAAATAATTATTAATTAATTCTTTCTCTATTATTTTTTACAATTTTAATATTTTAAATGTGAAAACTTATTTATTTCTTTTTATATCAAATTTATTTTTATTTGAAAAATAAGTTATTAATAATAAAATTTATACAATATGAAAGATAATACTTTTTAATGTAAAAAGATGAAAATAAAAATAAAAACAAAGTTTGAACCTACCACCTGATATTGTATACTGTTAAAACTTTAGATAAAATAATCTAATATATTTTTTATATTTTTCTGTTTTATTTTTATATAAACAAAAGGAGATCCCTAAGATTTGTTTCTTTTCACGTTAAAATATTTTTTATTTTAAAGAATTTTTCTAAATTTTTATAACTCAATTAAATTTTCGAAAGAAAAAAAACTCACACATGAGGTCATGTCAAAAATGAATGACATATGGTTCATTCCTGTTGGAACCCAAAAAAAAAAAAAAAAAACCACATTTGCTCTACAATATGATGCTACAGATGTCAATCTAATTTTTTTCAATCTCAAAATCTTATATTTTCTAATTTCATGAAAAAAGGGAGGAAATTAATAAAAAGTCGAACGAAAGTATTTTGCAATTAATGAAATGGCCAAAGCTCAGAGATCAGAGAGTTTAATTGAAACTAGCTCATTTTCTGGTTCTAAGTTGACAACTAAAATTGATAGACCTTGCAAATGAAGATATTTCACTAGTGAAAGGTTATATGAACCTTTTTTTTTTTTAAGAAATTAATTTTAAAAAATTTTAATACCTATAGAAAATACTTAATATATCAAATATAAAAATTCCTATGTTACATAAAAATTTTAATTGGATTACGTTTTTATATTTTGAGTACATTTTCTTATTTTGAAAACTCTGTATTTTCTTCACATTTATTCATTATATATTATAAGTTTTTTGGGTTTCCATACTAAATACTAAATAGGAAAATTCATTCTTTTCAATAAAGTATTATACAGAAAATGAAGGAAAAAGAAAAATTTGAGATGAAATAAAGCCATAAAGCCAATGGAATCATATAAAATTTGTTACATTTCCTCTGTTTCCAACTCTAGATTTGAATGTTGGGAATGTGGGCAATCTTTGGCCAGTACTCACCTCTCTCTTTCTGGCACCGTCTCTTCATATTTGGGCACCCCGAAATCGTTAAACATCTCAGATTCGTGAGACTCCGCATCCCATCTGGTAATGAATTCAGTTTCGGACAATTAGAAAGACGCATTGCTCAAGTGCTGTCATGCATTTTATTCCTTCTGATAAAGAGGCAAAATTTTCACAATTTTCAATATATAAACCACGAAGAGAAGAAGAAGAAGAAGAAGAAGAAGAAGAAGAAGAGCCCATGATTCCATTCGTTGTGAAGGATTCAATGCTGCCACACCGTCTTATAACTGCTGTCTGTAAAGAGTTCAGGTTCCACAAACCTTCAGGCAAGTTCGCAAGTTTATCACCATCGCACAGGTCCAAACTTTTAAGGGCGCTCAGGTTATCTAACTGATTGGACAACGACTTCAAATTGGGTAAATTGAAAATTACCAAATGTGCAAGCAGCTTATGATTTTGCAGCAACCCACTGGAAAAATGGGTTACCTCTGGGAAGTCCCAAATCTGAAGGAAGGTGAGAAAAGTTAAATTCTGAATTGACCTGAGCAACGTTTCGCTTCCTCCACTAACATATAATGTTTTGAGAGATGGTATAGTTGGTAATTCAACCAACTTAGGACAACTAACCACAGTTAGTTCGCTAAGGCGAGCGACAATGTCTCTTCTTCCTTCCACCATTGTCCATTTCTCTAAGCAATGGAATGAAGAAATATTGAACATTTCCAATGATGGGAATGAGCATTCTCCACTCCCATAAATGTCATTCCCAATGCATTTCACATCCATTCCTATTAAGATAAGAACCTTGAGGAACTGCAGTTTACCAAAATCTGGAAGATGTTCACACCCGCCATGACATTTCAACTCGATTTCCGCCATATATGGGAAATGCAAATCCAACGTCCAATTCGGAAACTTTGAACCTCCATATCCTGATATCTTCAACTTCTTCAAATTAAAATGGGGCTGGATGCCACAAAGAGCCTCTTCAATTATCTCTGTTGGCTTGTTGTCGTCTTCTTCTTTCCAAATTTAACTCCAAGGATTCAAGGTTTTCTTTCAACATCAAATTGGTATTTTTAGCATCTGATAAACTTTTTACGTTGTGTAGATCCCGAATGATCAAATTGCCTGCAAGATCCAATCTTTTGAGCTCTCCAATGTGATGACCATCGTCCTTGCCAACAATGAACATGCTAAGCTTTCGCAGACAAGTCAGTTGACCTATTCCAGCAGGCATACAGCTAAGTGAATCGCATCCTGTGATGTCCAGATATATCAGATTTTTCAGGTGCCTCATGCCTTTTGGCAATACAAGAAGAAAAAAGACAATAGCTCAGATTCAGCGTTTGAAGCTTTTGGAGGGAGGTGATTGATTCTGGTAGACTTTTTATGGCAGACCCATAAACATGTAGATATCTGAAATGCTTCAATTGACTAATTGACTAGGCCACTTATCAAAGGCTGAACCGCTTAAGTCGAAGGCTCTTAGATATCGCTGTTGAGATAAGTGATGATGAATATACTTCCTGCAAATTATATTTATCGGGAAGCAGGAGTGAGCGCAACGATTGGACTTTATGAAAGTTTTTGTTGCAAGGAATTATTCGCAGCTTATCGTGATAAACAGCTAAGTGACGAATCTCCTTGGGAACTTCTAGTGCTTTGTCAAGTTCAATCAAACAATAGCACTCGTCTGTCATAATTGATTATGCAAGATCATGAACAAGATCGTGCATTTTACATGTTATGTTCCCCCGAGCATCCTCCTTGACGTCTTCCAAGAATGACCTCCAAACTGGCTCTTTGAAAATCTCATGGCCCATGTCATGTAAATCCATCAGTCCCCTGCAAGATATGAACCCAATTGCCATCTACAGCTGCATCAAGACCTCTTTCCTCATTTCATAATCTTTTGGGAATATGGAACAAAAGGAAAAACATTGTCTCAAATGTGGTGGCAAGTGATCATAGCTTAATTTCAAGGCAGGCAATATGGTTTTCCCCTCGTCTGGCAAACACCAAATCTCGCTTTCCTTGATAGATAACCAGTCGCTTTCTTTTCTTTTAAAGCGCATCAGGCTTCCTATTGCCTTTAATGCTAATGGCACCCCTCCACACTTCTTGACTATAGCTCTTCCAATGGTTTCCAAACAGATGAACTCCTCACTCCAATCTATACCAAATGCACGCTGCTTAAACAAAGACCAAGAATCATTATCAGACAATCTTCCCGTGTAGTGAATAGGAACTGTGGCCATCATCATCAGAGCAACTTTCTTTATACGGGTTGTTACTATTACAGCACTTCCTTTAGCTCCACATTTTAACGCGTTGTCTAATCCATCCCACCTATCAGATTACTCATTCCATGCATCATCAAGGATAAGCAAAAATTTCCTTGCACTCAATTTTTCTCGGAGCCTTTGTTGCAAGGGATCTAACTCTTGAATGTCAGGAGACTTGCCTTCAATGGACTCTATAATGGCTCTTATCAATCTCCTCAACTCAAAATCATCAGATACACGGACCCAAATTCTCAAATCAAAATGACTTTATTCTTCCATCATTTTCGACCAACTGAGCAAGTGTTGTCTTTCCAAGTTGTCTTTCCAAGTCCTCCCATGCCACATATAGCATAGACAGAAAGATTATCTGAATTGACCAATACCATGTTGATTAACTTCTCCTTCTCCTCATATCTTCCAAGGATTTCTGACTCATTAACAAGTGATGTTGTCTGTCGCCAATCTAAGCTACCCACTTTCGTTTCCCCAACTTCCTTTCTTAGGTGGAACTTATGTTTTTCACTGGCAATAGCATCTAATTTTCCCGCAATACTCTGCAATTGATGTGCCATCTTTACTCTAACAACAAGAGGATTTTGAAGAGAAAAGAAGGACCTTACTCTGCTTTTGAGATCTGTTTGCAGCCTACGCCTGTCAGCTTCTATTGCAAACTCATCCAGCAGATCATCTGCTTCATAAGCAGAATGCTTGAGCTTCCTAAGCCAATTCTTGACAGCCTCTTTCTTCCATTGCTTCTCCTCTGCATCGTGGAGCACAGCTTGGATAGTAGTGAGTGTGCTTTCAAGCTTCTCGAGTTCATCTCTCAAGCCCCAGGCGGTTGCAAACTTGCCAAGTGCTGAAGAATTCAAGTTTGATACGATCGTACTTGCAAGTGCAGAAACAAGGGCATCGGCCATGTTAGATTAGCAATGTTCTACCAAAAGCACCAAACCCAGAAACAATATATATATATTTTTTTGCGTCTTGAAATGAAAATGGAAAAGGATAGTAATATGACCCAACAACTTCTGCAACTTGTTAGGTTCTGACTTGATCGTTTACTTAGAAGCAGCCATGGAATTTCATTCTACTAAGGAAAACCTGCACTCTTTACTAGGCCTTTGGGGTTGGATTGGTTGAAGCCGTTGGATAGTTACGCAGGTCCAATCCAATAGATAGAACCAGTGCTCCATAACATTCACTGGCATATTATTGAATCTATAGTTATTGGAAAAGATATTAAAAGGGTTCTATTGTATTATTAATTGATGGGTAATGTAGCTCATCTTCTGCTTAATCTCTTTGATTTATCATACTGAATGAATGATTCAAAATGTTCAAAAGAGGAAACATATAAACTCAGTGATCAATTCAGCCTGCAGCGTAAATTTATAGTTGGTTAGGATGAGAAAATGCATATCTAGATGGGATAAATTATTTATAAAAAAAAAATAGAGAGATAAAAAAGAGAGAACAAAAAAAAATGTGATTATTCTACGTATCAGCAAAGTTTGAAAAGATCGTTTCCATTGCTGGGAATCGTTAGAATTAATTCATTCAAAAAAAGACTTAATTATGATGCTGAATTCTTCAATGTGAACAAAATTAATAATAAAAAAAAAATTAGAATTCTGTAGCTACTCACATTTTGAAGGTCCACTACTACCACATACAGATTTCTTGCCTGTTAAGGCGTGTCATATACCAAGCTTGGCGTAGCTTTATGGAAGCAAAAGTAGTAGTGGACAACGACTTAAAGCTAATGTGTTGTTAATCAATATTTTTAAAATCAGGTGGGTAATTGAATTAGTTTACTGATATTAGTTTCATCAAATCAATCGATTTGATTCAATAGATTATTTTAAAAAACTTTAAAATATATAAATAATACTTAAAAATATTTAAAAAATTAAAAAATATAATATAATAAAGTAATAATGTAATTATTAAAATTTTTTTTAACATTTAAATTTTGAATAACATAGTATAAGTTTTAGAAGTTCTATATTTTCACAAAATAAGGTAGTTTTAGATTGAACTGATTTCTATTTTTGATTAATTTTTTTAGTTATGATTGATTTTTTTTTAATTAACTAATTTTTTATTTTTAATTAAATTGAATCACTAGTCGATTTTTAGATTGGTTGATCCGCAATAGTTTAATTTTAAAACAATATTGTTGATAATAGTAAGAAGATCAATTTACGGGCGGATAAATGGATTCTTGATAAGGTCTTCCGCATGCTTAATACGGAGAAATCGATTCAGCGTGAAGTAGATGTGGTCTCAGACCTACTCCATGACTCACAAGGCTGGAACCAGGAGCTAGTAACTGACATGTTCCTTCAAAACGAAGCAGAAGCGATCTTACCCATTCCATTAAATTTCCGATTTCCTGAGGATGGACCTTGCTCGATTACTGCGAAAAAGGGCCAATTTTCTGTGCAAGCGGCGTACTACTTGGCTTTTAACTTGAAAAATGAACAACATAATCAAATTGTATCGGCACCTCAATCCAGTGCTGTGATTGATTGGGGAAAGCATTGGAGTTTGTCCATTCCTCCGAAAGTAAAAGCAGTTTGAGTGGCAGGCCCCCAAGAATTCTCTCTCATATAGAATTGTCTGTCAAGCTATTCTGTGCAATAAGTCGAGGGAGATGGTCTAGCTTGTCCTCATGTTAGCTTGGTAATGGATTTTCAATTACAAAGAATGGAATGGATTTGCTATAATTCATAGAGCATAACAGCCTCTCCGTGATTTCAGGAGTGCTCAGTTTCCATGTCACTCAATCCAAAATATTTGTGGTGACGACAGATGGAAGCCCCCTGCATCTAGTTTAAAACTCAACGTGGATGCTTCAATTCATGACTCGAGTATCGTTATGGGCATGGTCATCAGAGACACTGCTGGACGTCTAATATTTACCGCAGCTCAGGCTTAGAAGGCGATGAGTTAGTTTTCATTGGCCATGTTATGTGTGAAGGTGATGACAATAAAGCAGTTATCGACGCTATCATGGGTGGCCATTCTCATGCTCTGCTAGCTGAAGTTATCAAAGAGCTGGCTTTGCCTCATACAGCATCCAGCTTTTGCTGGTCCAAGCTCACAGTGGCTCACTATTTAGCCAATCTAAGGCTAATCCTGGGTAAAATGAGTGATATTATAATTGTTTTCTAGAGCTACAAGACTACAAGTTCAAAACCGAATTGGAGTTAAATTTATTTTAAAAAAAACAAAGCTTGACCCGCCAACAATCATTCATATACCTTTGGAACAAAATCCCAGCCTTTAAAATCCATAAAGATACAAACTTGAATTCTTCAATAAAAAAAAAAAAAGAAATATAATCTAGAAAGCTTCAACATGGAATTCATAATCTCCTATTAGTTAGAACAAAAATGTTAATATGATACATAATAAAAGTAGCCTCTCACTTGTAATATATGACAGGCATATTTGAATTAACATCCCACATCCCTCCTTCCCTCACATACTCCAAGTACCTTGCAAATTCTGGTTTAGCCGTAGTTTTCTTCTTTCGCCGGGTGTCAAAGAAGCTAAAGAGAGGGTGACTCTTCTTGCTAGCCTTTCTTGCAGTTGCAGGCTTCGCTGGACAATCAGTTGGAAAGGTTAATTCAGATGGTAATTTAGAAGATGAAATTATTATTCGAGCCGGCAAGGTCTTATTCCTCTTCAAGGTGGTGCCCTCCAAAAGCCCAATGGCAGACTCGTCGACTAACTTTTCATACCCGTGGGGGTTTCTTCGTGTGCTAAATGCTCTAAACATTGTGGTTTGAAGGTAAGGAAAGGAAAGGGAAGGATGTATCTATAAAAATAATGTGAAGAGAGATTAGGTTAGGTGAGGACGATCAAAGATGGATGCCAAGAGAAGAATTGGTCCACAGCTGCTCTTGTTTTTTTATATCAGGCGGTCACATTTGGTTTGCGACTTGCATTCTATTATGAATTTATATTAACGTTCTTAATGTGGGGTTTGGTTTGGTGAGGCCCTTAGATTATGATTTGAAAGGTTATCACGGCTCTCTCAGTGTGGAATAGTTGGTAGCTACGTAGAATTTTCTTTTGACTTCTATTAACATTGCAGCTCCTCCAACAACCACACAACGAAATTTGTTTTCAGATTTCAAAGCCTACATGGAGAATCAGCCAAATTTTTACTTGTATGAGAGAGTGAGGACAATTACACATACTATTAAATAAGACCATTTATGATTTTGGAAAAATGTAAAATTTCATCACATTTTGTTAAACTTATTTGAGTGATTAACATGTAGCTTAATAATTCAAATTGTATAGTAATAATAAATTGTCAAATATATATATATATATATGTGTGTGCGCGCGCGCGCGCTCTCTCTCTCTCTCAAAAGTATTCTTAAAAAATATTGTACATATTCATGTATATTTTTATCTAAATACTTACAACATTTTTACCAAATCAGACACTCAATATAAAACTGATGAGTGAAATATATACAAATATGAAATTCAAAATAATGATCTAAACAGCATTTGACAACCTTGACTGAGATTTGCCAATTTTCCTTAAATCAGCACATGAATCTACTCATCTCTCCTCTGAGCTGAATTTATTCCAAGCTTCCTGCAAATCATAAAAGCAAAGTGGGGAAAAAAGAAAAGTGTGACAGTTGACAGAAATAATTATAATATGAAGGCTATCAGACTCGCGAAGAATTTGCACCAAAATTCTACACGCTAGATGATGTTTAATCATCAAATGTACAATAACCGAGTATATCTTGCCATTGAGAAATATAAAGCACAGGACTTCTTAAAGCGGTGAAAAGGGAAGGGAAACTATTAGTGCTTGTAAACCAATTCATTATACAACGAAAAAACTGACAGCTACTAAGTTGGCTAGTAGTTCAATGATCAAATGTTTGTCTCATCGGGGTAGCAGTTCTAAGAACCTTCCCTCCCAATTGCCGATGTGCCAAAAAGAAAAACAACAAAAGAAAGAATGATACACCTTTCTATGCAAGACCTTTCTCCGACCATCATCAATGTTGCCTTCCCAATACATGCATGGAAAGGCTATCCGCCACCAATTTTCGTATGAGACCACTTTTGTCTTAAAAAGGAAATCATAATGTTATATACTTTCTCAATCACATTAATATGAAAATTACCTACAACTGAAGAAAAAAGCCCATATGCGAGCAAACATGCCTTCAGAAGATCAAAAACCTTCTCACAAATATACTTCTGCTGAATACTTGCACCACATTGCTGTAATTTGTCAGGATGAACACAAAGTGGCTTTCCTGTAAGCTTTCTTTACAGCAGCTGCTGTTATAACTTCTGTCAGTGGAATTGGCTGCCAACCACTATCAGGCCCAAGTATCTGCCAACAAAAAGTGAAATGGTTCTGAGAATTAAGAAAAATGAAGACAGAAGATGCAGACGTTCATTAATTTGCATTTCTAACAGGATCCATATAATGGTGCAAATTGATCAGGAAATTTTTTGCAAGCCACCCTATATGACAAAGCAGCAAACAAGAGGGAGATGTTCAATTAAAAAACCCCTCAGATTCTAAGTTCACAAACATGCATTCAACTGTGGTAGCTGCTGCTGCACTGTTACAAACGACTCCCCATCCAGAGACCATGACAGCACAAGCCACAAACTTCTTCCAATTTTAATTGGAAGTTCCATCAAAATCATGTTCATAATTTTCCAATCACTGGAAACAACAATAAAAGATGCAACTTTTTAGTTTTCATCCACCCCATAGCTTCACTACAATAATAAAAATAAAAATAAAAATAAAATCTTAGTGCCAAAATCAAGCCAGGAAAATGTAGCATACATATTGCAAAGTTGAAAGCAGTGCACGCAAGTTCCCTTCTTTTCCACTTGACCACCTCTTGATATCTGCATCCAGATTTTCTGCTAACCTCTGATAAACAAAATTCGAAACAAGAAAGTAAATGAAATTGTTTTTTAAAAGGAAGGAGCATTTTGTGAAATTTCTTTGCATATTAATTGCATTTCTCTCTGCTTGTTCTCTTTGAGCGAGAAGATCATGCATGTTTTTCTCTGCAAGGGCTTTTGCCTGCAATAAGGCCAAAATTTTAGGGTTCATTCCCTTGACACTAAAAGAAAAAGAGAAAAAGGATAATCCCATGACTCCATGAGAAATCATACCGCACGTTCAGCTGTTCTTCGATATCTCTCCAACCTAGCTTTACACCTCTGAGCTGATTCAGCTTCAACTACTTCAAATCTCTGTATAATAGAAACCTTCTAGTGTAAGGATTCGTGGCTTAGCAGTAATAAGGAAAACAGGAAGTGATATTTGCAGAAGGTAACAGAACAATTCAGGAAAAATTCTAGTCCAGAAAAGCAAGAAGCTGATTCTTCATAAATCACATACCATGACAAAATAAGGAATATTGAGATCTTCAACTACTAAATAAGCCTAGGCCTTGGGGTTGCAGATCTTGTAGATCCTGCCATTTAACAACCATTAAAATTCTGTTGGGGTTCGTGCACTTGGAAAAATACAAAACAATAGAGTATACTCACAGAGGACAAAGACCTTGATCTCCTTCCACCATTCCTAGAAGAAGCAAAGAATTTATCTGAAACAGATCTTTCTACTCGTTCTCGTGCTTCTGAAGTAGCCCTTTCAGCCATTGCTTTTTCAAAAGCACGCTCTCGTGCCTCTGCAGTTGCTCTTTCTACAGCAGCACGCTCAGCCCTGAGCCTGGCCTCCATAGATGCCTTATCAGGTAAGGACTTTTCCCTAGCCTCTGCACATGCCTTCTCTAGTCTTTCATGAGCCTCATTCAGTGCTCTTTCCACAGCAGCCCATTCTCCTCTCTCACGAGCTTCAACATATGCCCTTTCACAAGTTTCAAGTGTTGCTCTGTCAACATGAAGTCCCATCCTTCTCTCTTTCCCTTTCCCTCCCCCTCTCTTCTTCCATCTTTCTAAGGCATTCCAATTCTAGCTCTCTTTCTCTCTTCACTCTTTCAACTTCTTTGTCTTCTGATGTCTAGTAAGAAGTCTTTTCTTCTCTTTCATGAGCCTCTCAGTATTCTATAGTGAAAAGGCTTATTAAACCCCGGTAAAGGGCTAAAGGTGCATTTGGGCTCTACGATGGTAATGCCATTGTTCATTCTCTCCCAAGATTTTGGCTGTGTGAGTCAATTCCCGCACTAAGATGTTCCATCCATATCCTGCCTTCAATCTGAATGATCTGGAATTCATTTCCAATTCCTCCTTTTCATTCTACTTAGGTAGAGCAATCCGAACGCTCGACAGAAAAAGAAAAAAAAAAGAGGTTTTTATTCCTGTGTTTTTCTCTCTTTGCATTCTCTTCTTGTTGAAAAGCCTCTCTTCCTTCCCAAGAGTCTCTTTCAGTCTCCTCTTATTTTCTTCCTTCTCCAAAGCCTCTTTCATTCACTTTTGATATTCTTCTGCTTCACGAGCTTCTCTTTGTCTCCTCTCATTCTCTTCCTGCTCAACAGCCTCTCTTCCTTCTCTTGAGTCTCCCGAACTCTACTCTCATTTGCTTCCTTCTCATGAGCTTCAATCAGTCTCAACTCATTTTCTACCCGCTCAAGCACCTCTCTTAATCTCTTCTCATTTTCTTCTCACGCAAGCCTCTCTCTGCATCTTCTCATTTTCTTCTTACTTATTAACTGTCTTTATCATATTCCCTTTTTCTTCCTGCTCACCAAACTTCTTCAGCCTTGTCTCATTTTCTGCTTGTTCCAGTGCAGCATAAAGCTTCTTCCCATTCTGTTCCTGCTCAAAAGCCTTCGCTTCCTTTCACTGTCTTCCTTTTCATAACTGAATTTTTTCAGATCCTCCACATTTTTGTTATCCTCTTTTGACCGTGATGCTTTCTCCCTGCGTTTCAAGTCTGCCTAGTTGTATTTTTACTTTCTTTTGGTTGAACCTCTACAAAGTCTTCATGTTTCTGTAAGTCATCAGCTCTGGTTTGTTGTTTCTCAGCTTCTGCCAGTTTATAGTTCATGCTAGCCTTCTTTTTAATCCCTTCCCATCTAGAAGCATCCTGAGCCACTGTTATCTCCTTATCAATTCCTTTCCCTCTGTTTGTCATTCCTGATCTCCCATCCCATTCAAAAGCTTCATTTGATACTTCAGGTTTCTTATCAAATTCCCCTGGTTCATGATCTGCTCTCACTGGTTTTACTTTCTTGAAGCCGCTGCAATGCTTCCACAGTTCTCTTTCTGATGCAAACAGCCAAGGCTAAAGCAAAGGATCCACTTCAACTTCAAAGCCTAATCATAAAGGGAAGGCTAAAGAAGTTTAAGGATGTAATTAGAGCATTCATGCAACAAGGAATTACACTTTGATTAGCCCAAGAAGAGCAAAGGATGTGTGAAGCCAATTAAAAAGCTGATGGGAGCTTAAACTTTTCAAATGGAGCACTTAACTTAATACAATGGAACCTAACTTATGGAGAGCATCCAAGCATGACCCAATTTGGCTAAGGCATGTAAAAAGAAGCCCAAGGCATGTAAAAAGGAAGCCTAAGTCGTGTAAGCAAGGAAATAAGGCCCAAGATCAAAAGATTTTTGCAAGATTTCCTTAGTTGGCAATATTTCCTAATGCCATTAGGATTTCCTCATTAGGTTGAATCCTTTTCCTTTTCTAACTAAAGAATAACTCTTCCTAAATAGAAAAGGAAAATGATTCAACCTAATGAGGAAATCTTAATGGCATTAGGAAATATTGCCAACTAAGGAAATCTTGCAAGAATCTTTGACCTTGGGCCTTATTTCCTTGCTTACACGACTTAGGCTTCCTTTTTACATGCCTTGGGCTTCTTTTTACATGCCTTAGCCAAATTGGGTCATGCTTGGATGCTCTCCATAAGTTGGACTCCATTGTATTAAGTTAAGTGCTCCATTTGAAAAGTTTAAGCTCCCATCAGCTTTTTAATTGGCTTCACACATCATTTGCTCTTCTTGGACTAATCAAAGTGTAATTCCTTATTGCATGAATGCTCTAATTACATCCTTAAACTTCTTTAGCCTTCCCTTTATGATTAGGCTTTGAAGTTGAAGTGGATCCTTTGCTTTAGCCTTGGCTGTTTGCATCACTTTCTTTCCTTTTTGCTACAGTCATGAAAATTTGAATCATGAGCCAAAGTGTTTTCACCGTTTTCCAGGTCAATGGCCTTTCTGGATTTATTTGTCACCAATTCAAAAAATTGATTAGCTTATTTCCATTCGCCAATTCCATTAATTCTATCAGACCCTTGAGATGATGGTTCCTTCCATGACTCTGATCTGCAGATCTTTTGGCCACATTTGGTTCTTTCTTCCCTTCTAATGAATCTGAAATTGGCTGGATTGTCTTCTTAACTTTTTTCTTCTCCTCAATGACAAAAAATTCCATTCCTTTCTCTTGTATGTGACTAGTGTCCTGCCCTCTCTCATTTTTTGTCACCAGAGCCATTAACAATGTTATTCGCATTTTCTTCCCTGTCTCTTCCATCAACCTTTAGACCTGATTGAATACGAATATGAAAACGTTCTCTCTTTCTCTCCATTGATTCTTTTGCACTTCTGAGCTTTGCTTGAACTTTCTCAATTGCTTCTTTCATAGCAGCAGCAGAGGCTGCAGCAGATGAACTTGCATTTACCTCTACATCAAATTAAGGAGGAGAACTATCACCAGCTGTCTCTGCAGAAACCACATTTTTACATCTTGGAGTTTCTTTACCGGAATCTCCATTTTTGACATCTAATGCGCAGGTGGTGATCTCGAAGGTGGTGGCAAATGTGAGGGCTGAGTTTTGAGGCTGACATCAGAAAAAGTTACAAACATCTTAGGAAGAGAGCCACTTCTGACAAATTCCTTATGAGTTATAACATCATTTCCAAATAATAACCCATCATTACCACCATTTGCTGATTGAGCATGACTTTTCTGAGTTGTCTTCCCCTAGACGTTTCCCCACTATGGCAACATCAAGATGTCCATCATTGCTTTCCAGTATCTGCTGGTGCTTGGAGTCTGTCTTTGACAAGGAAGTGGCTTTATCAACCACAAAAGTATATCCTGAAACATCGTGCAGCAGTGGGACCCATTGGACAAATTCCCGTTGCTTCTTTGACTAGCTCTATTATACGATATGTTGAATTCCATACCACCTTCAATCAACTCAATTGAGTCTCCACTTGATAAGCACTGGTCCTTTGCAGAATGATCCGACTCTTCTGATAGATTTCCAGCTTCTGCTGGAGACCTATTAGTGAGGAACAGAAAAGCCACATTCGACCATCAAATTCTCACGTTGGTTTGTGTAGGGATATTAGAATGCTTACGATATATTACCAATAAAAGAAAAGATACAGAACCCACCAAAAAAATGATATAATATTTTTGAAAAAAAATTGGAATACAAGCAATCTAGAATTTCCAGTAGAGCCTACCACAGCAAAAAACAGCAGAAGCATCAAATTAGCCATGTAAATTGTATCGTTTTCAAAATTCAAGATAAGCCTCTCCATGCGCACATGTTTTTCCAATAAGCTTGCTCTACGAGCTAATGTCAGCGAACATTAAAATCCCTTATACATTTCCCAAAAAAAATCAAAATCAATCAAAGCAATTAGAAACCTTAATTTCTGCAGGAACCAGAACATTTGATCAACTTTCTGTGATCAGTAAAGTTAAATTTCCACTCAGAATCAGAACTCAATACTAATGCAATAATATTTCTCACTTGCTTTGGATTTTAACTCAAAACTAAAGATAATTTTGAAAAAAAAAAAAGAAAAGAAAAAGCTTAAAAAGAAAACAAGTAAATAAAACTTGAAACGCAAACAAGACAACCAAAAACAAAATGCTGTCATTGTTTACTCATTTTCTCCTAACCCTATGTTTGGGAGAGAGGAAAATAAGAGGGGAAGGAAAATAAAGAGGTAAAATAAAAGAGAAAAGGTAAAATTCATTGTTTGGGAAGGGAGAAAAAATGGGAAGGGAGGGAAAATATTTGAAATTTTCCCCTATTTTCCCCTATGTCATTTTCTCTCCAAAATGGAGGGAAAAAATAGAAGAATTAGGGGATTTTGCTGAAATGACCATCCTGCCGTTAGACATTGTAAAAAATTACAGAATCTGAGAAAAATCAGACCAAAAAACCGACCGAACCGAGCTGATTCGGTTCGGTTTGATCCTTTAATATAATTGGTTTATTCAGTTATAATTTTAAAAAATTCAGTTTTTGGTTTTTTATTAGGTTTTTTAGATAGAAAACCAAAAAAATTAAATTAATCGAAGTAATTAATAAATCAAACCTATTTGAATCGAACTAAATTTAAAATACATGTAATTTAATTGAAACAAACTGAACAGAACCGACCTTTTTATAACATCGATTCGGTTCGGTTTATAGACATAAATTTTGATTTAATCAATTCATTTAATTCAATTTTTTAAAAAATTTTGGTTCGGTTCAATTTTAAAAAATAAAATTTAGTATAAAAAATATTTTTGTTACATTTCAATATTTAAAAATATTTAAAAAGTATATTTAAAATTTTTTTTAAAAATAAATTTATTTAAAAATATTTTTGTTACATTTCAATATTTAAAAAATATAACTCAATCTATAAATATATTTTTTTAACATTTCAAATTTAAAAAAATAATTTTAAAATTTTTTGCATATTAACATTATATTTATCATTATATAAATTTTAATTTTATATAAAATCAATTAATTTATAAAATAATTATTTTTTTATTATTATACAATATAATTGTATATCTAAATATTTTTTTAATAAAAGATAAAATTGAAAATATATAAAATATTATTTTCATTTTCTTTTATATTTGATTATCCAAATAAGGAAAAATAATCTTCCTTTTTATCCAAACATAAAGAAGGTAAATAAGGAGGAAAAATAAAATTTATTTTTCCTTCTTATTTTCCTTCCTCTCTACATCATTTTGCCAAAAACTTGGTAAAATATATAAGAAAAAAAGGAAGAAAACACGAGTTCATGATCATACCAAGCCTCGTCGTCAGATGAATCACTATAACCGTTGGATTGTTCCATCATCAAATCCTCATAAGAAAATGCAAAGTCATGGGCATTGAATCCTGCAAACACCTCACTGTAGTCTACGTACATCGAAGAAAACCTCCTCGTCGACAAAATGGAAGATCGAGCACGGGAATCGAGGAGGCGAGTGAGGCGTGGAGCCCGCAGAATATCTCGGTCTAATCTTCTAACAGAGGAAACAGTGTAGGGGCTCCGAACCTAGGCGGGCCACCGAAGACGTCGTCGTAAATGGACTTGTTGATGCTGCCATTGCAGCTCTTATTGGACAACATGTTTGGTTGCCGAGAATGTGAGAGATTTTCCATGAAAATGAAGGAAAAACAAACAACAGACACACCTCTCTAGGGTTTCTAGTGGAGTGAGTGTTTGTTTTCCTACTTTGCTGTGCTTTTTCACTCTTTTTATTTTTTCTCTCTCTCTCTTTCTGCAGAAGAGTCTGTGCTGTGTCTGTAACAGAGCAACGAAAAAGACGAAAGTCAAAGCAGAGAGAAATAGAAACAGACACAACAAGAAGTGAAATGACAAAAAAGGACTTAAATTATATTATTATTATTTATTTTCAATTCCTATTATTTTTAACGCCCTTTTAACGAAATATAACAATTTTTGTTTTCCGTTAATTTGTTAGCAATTATTTGCCTTTTAATCTGTCAAGTAGCGGAATTTTAGGAGCAATGTAAAGGATTATTCATTGTGGGTCATTGCTTAGAGAAAATAAATATCTATAAATGTATTAAATCAATATGACATAGTGTCGTTTAAATCGTTCAAAAAAATAATAGTCTCAATTAACACATATTTTCTCTTTTTTTATTATGTTAAAAATATTGAAAATGAAAAAAATTAGCATTTTTATGTATTTATGTAAAAAAGTTTGAAATTAAACTTAATGACGTTAGTAATGTTTAGAACTATAATCCTAATGAGTATATTTGTTTAGAAATTTAAAAATAATAAAAATATTAAAAAGACAAAAATAATATTAAAAATCAGTTCCTCGATTCAGACCAAACCGGATAAATCATTGGTCTGATTTTCAATTTTATTGGTTTAATCATTTTTCAAAAACATTCTCTTAGGTGGTGGAGGCATTGTGGGAATTTTAAGGCTTGGATGAAAGGGAAGCAATAGCAAGGAAGGAGAGATGTGCTACCAAACTCTCCTGAACTTGAGACAACAGATGTCTAACTTGGTTGCCATCTAAAGCAACCAACTTGAGATGACAGAGAGGCTATATAATATACATACCTTCTTTAAGTATTTGCCACTGTGCCCAGTATTCTTTTACAGTATGTTTGGATGAGGTGTTTATAATGGAATGAAATGGTTATTAATAGAATAGAATGAATTGGTTTGATTTGGAAAGGAAGTGTTAAATTATATTTATGTTTGGGATGGTAGGAATAGAAAGGAATGATTTGAAATTAATTTTGTTTGTTTGCACTAAAATGGAATGAAATGTTAACTTAAAATTGACAAAAATATCCTTATACATTCAAATATAATTTTCTTTTATTTTTTTATTTATCAAATTTTTAATATTAAAATATAAATTTATTATTATTATTCAAAAATTATATTTTATTTTTATTCACAAAAAATGTGAACAATTAATTTTTTATAATT
>CATIWR010290619.1:0-23598 GCA_949677035.1 Omphalea diandra
TATATATATATATATCCAGGAAAGAATTAAAATCTACCATAATGTAACTGTCTCACCAAGAAAAAAAAAAAAAAAAAAGAAATAACTTTATCATCACTTTGATGATGCCTCAGAGATTGCCAACAGATATTTTAAGAGAACTCTTTCGATATATCAGTATAGGTACATAAGGTCCCCAAAGAAACCAAAAGAATGCAGTTCCAAACAAGAGAAAATACAACTAAAATTGTGGCACATGATATCCTAAACATACCTTGTAACCAAGGAACCCTTGCACCAAATAAAAAGTCCATCAAATTCAGTATGTCAATTATCCAAAAGAATCATTGGTAAAATAAAGACTTGCATCAACATAATGACATCAATAATTACTCAATATTAATGCGCAATAGATCAGCATTTATGCATCTTCTTAAGACCTTATATGGAAACTTAGGTTTTGAAAGAATTCAAATGAAATGAATTCCACAATTCTCTTATTTGGAAAGAATATATTTAAAAGAATTCAATTCATTCATTTTAAAAAAGAAATGATTTGAAGAGAAGACTAAAAAATTTTATAAATAATTCTATCAATTTAAGATTTATTCCAAACAAAAGAATTCTATTACTAAAGTGAATTATTTTTCAAATGATTTCTTCCAAACAGGGGCTAAAGGAATTGTCAATTGAATTGTTTTGGCTCTTGTAAACATCACAAGTAGTTTACCAACCGATCCTTTACCTGTACACAGAATTTTACTCAAATGCAAAAAATATTCATTTTACTGGAATACACTTAAATTACAACTTTCAAGTTCTATACAATGAATTAACAATATGAAAAGTGATTTTGTCATTTCAAAATAAAATAAGAACCAGCCTCAACTAACTTTTATAATAGACAATGGTAGTAACAGAATTTTTACCAAGCACAGCTATTTCATGATATATAAAGGTGTTTGTATATCTGATGCTACATGGACAACAAGACAACTTTGTTTCCAGAACATACTCATATGCTTCCTGAACTAACATATAAAGGCAAAAGACAGCACACAGCAGAAACAACATCAAGAAGGAGAAAATAAACAGGGTGGGAAAATCAAATTACACCAACAAGATCCTACTATAACCAGTTAAAGTGTCAAAAAACCCATGCAAAGAAGCAACAAAATGTACCATAGCAGAAGCAAACTCATAATACTCCTATAACCATTTAAAATGTCTAAAAGAATTATTTCAATTACAATTGGTTCTTAGACAACCTGAAATTAAAATTAAACCAGTTCCTTAGGCTACTGCTTCAGCCTCATAAAACCTATTAAAACCTAGGCTTTCCTCAAATTAGGCTTTTATTTTCTTTGCCCAGATTTTCAAAGAAAATTTTCTACAGTGTTATATCAGTATCATAAAGCAAAGATCAAGGGAAAAGATAACCTCAAATGATCCCAAAACTAAGACATGTCTGACCATCATGTTAAAATATGGCCACATGTGGGTATAAAAATATGTTCTGGTTCTGAATTAATTTTGTTGAAAGATAAACATTTGTTCTACATAACCATATTGGTACGTGGTCAAAGCCCATAGATTTTTCCTTGCTAGCAAGAATGAGCCGTCGCTGGTTGGTGAAATAGTTTGCATCCTCTATCCCAACTTCAACATCTTCAAATTTACAAAAGAATGATTCTTTTCACCTTTGAAATTATAAATAGCTCATACATATAAATTGGTAAAAGAAAGTCTTAAATGAATCCAAGTTTTGTTTATAATTAAGATTTCAGGTAAACAGGGGATTTCTTTTTGTGTGTAAGTAGGGGTGTGCAAATTTCTGAGAAAACCGGCTAACCGAACCGAACCGACACTATTCGGTTTTTCGGTTCAGTTTATACATAGTCATCGGTTCGGTTCGCTTAATGAAAATATAAATTTTCAGTTTTTTTGGTTGGTTCGGTTTTATACACTGAAAACCAAATTAATCGAAGCTTATAAGGTTTTTATGATTTTTCGGTTCGGTTCAGTTTTGTTTTATATATATATATTTTTCAGTTGAATCGGTTCGGTTAATATCGGTTTTAATAATTGTTCGGTTCGGTTAGAAAATCAATCAACTCGGTTAATTCAGTTCGGTTCACAGAAACCCCCAAAACCGACCGAAACGAACCGATGCACACCCCTACATGTAAGGAATCCTTATAAAAGATTTATTACTTAGTCCTTTACTGACTGAGAAAAAAGGAAAAAGAAATCAGTACGAGGCATGGAGAGAATTCAACGACTATCCTTTTTAGCATCTTTTTTTTTTAAAAAAAAAAAAGTTTCAGTTATGATAGGATTGGATTAAAAAAAATGACTTTAATTAGCAATCTCAGCACATCAATTAGCTTTAGGAATATTTGTTTCAATTTTTACTGACATGTGTACTTGTTCTATTAAGTTTTTTTTTTTTTTTTTCATCCAAGGAAACTAAAGTGTTAATCCTTTTTTGTCCTTGACAAAATTTTATTACATCCTTTTTAGTTGCTTTAAAATACAAGGATTAACACTTCAGTTTCATTGGATGAAAAACAAATAATCTGAATCTTTTAGGTGTAAAAGTAGGAATTATATGTAGACATATTCTACATTCTTGCTTTGAAAAAATAAAAATAAAAATCTCCCCCCCGGCCCCCCCAGGAACGGGGAGCCAAAAAAAGTCCTCATTTTTACTTTTGCTGATAGTATAGATATGCAACATAACCCTTAATGTTTAAGACTAAATCATATTTACAAATCGATTGCAACACACAACTGATATAGCTAATAATGACTCGTACATAAAAGGATACTCTTGAGGAGAATTCCAGAACTTAAGTCTTCAAATCCCTCAAGCTGAATGGAGAGAGATTCTCAACTTCAAATGAAAAGGTCAGTATTCATACCACTCCCATCCCCAAAAAAAAAAATAAAAACATAAACTAAAACTGAAAAGGGAAAAACAGTCTGCCTTACATTCTGCAAAACATCAGTTTTCAAAAAAGAAACAAAGGCAGGAAACAAATACACCTTCATTAAAGATTATGCATTCAAAAACATGAGAAGAATGTGTATCTACTCATCAAACTCAAGACCATAGAATATGCTATTCTACATCCACAGTTTGAAATTTTACATCCTAGGTTTAGTTGGATAAAATACTTAACTCTAAATGCTTTAGCATGATGAATTTGTCAAAGGAGAGAATCCTAGGATGTATAGAAATGAAAAAAAGAGAATTGGATAAAAAATGAGTGCATTCAAAGAAAAGAAGAAGTAGCATCTATTGAGGATTTCAGGACAGGAAAGTCATACAAATGAAGTTGATGAGTGGTTAGTCAAAGATAACATGAGGTTAAGCAATAAAAACTTTACATCTCAGACCTTTCTCAAAAATATAGTCTTACATCAAGTACAAGGTATAACAAAGATCCACATACGTGAACCCAAAATAAATCAGAATTCACACAGAATTGGGTCAAGCAGAGGAAAGCTTATTCAGGAAGAAACAGTTTCCTTCTTCAAAGTTCAGTAATTATCTTAAAACGAAAAAGAAACGAATAAAAAAAGCATATAAATTTCCAATGAGTAAGCTCATAAACACTATCCTATCTCCTTTGAGTGCACTAAGACTTAAAGAGTTCCCCCTGAAAATACTAATAATGAGGAAGCACTTAACTGTAAAAAAGTTTCCATTTACCACACAATTTTATTTTTTTTCAAAATATCTGTTTGAAAATTGGTTTACCTTTTTAAGGGTGAAAACAAACAAAAAAAATATTTTTCCCTAAACAAAATTTCTATCAATCCAACTTTAAAAAAGATTAATTTTCAACTATAGGTACTTTTTTTACATTTTCCACATATTACTTTCTCCATTCAATTACAAAGATATGTATTTTGAAGAATACTTGAATATATTTTTCCCAGCAAAAGGACCTTAAGACATTATGAGGAGGGTAAGTATTTATTTATTTAAACCTGAAATTGTGACTCTTTGAAGACAACCAGTCAATCCCACAACTCTGGCTTCAAGACAGCTTCCTTTATGTCGACAAGGGTCCACAGTTAGACTTACTGGATTAATTTTCCGCATATAAAATTACTCGAACCAACTAGCTAGAGTCTCACTAAAATACAAAAACCAAAAATAAATATAGCAAAAGCTCAAAATATCCTACAAAGTTACAGGAACTATTTTTCCACTTTCTGAGTGTAAGTATACTTTCTGCATAAGATAACTACTGGAAAATAATTAAATCCATTTGTTTTCCAAACAAATGCACCTTAAAGTTTATATATAAAAAAAAAAAGTATTTGTTTACTGAACCCTAAAATTGCTTATCTTTAAGGACAACCTGACACCCCACAACCCCCAACCTAAAGACAGCTCTCTTAACCTTATCACACAACACAAATCTTAATAGGTTAGTTGAAGCACCAGCCATATTTCCATTCAAATACATAAACATAAATAAATAAATAAACAATTAACATACAAATAGGGTAAGAGCTAAACTTACTCAACAAAACTTTCATTCAAGTTTTTTAAAATAAACCATTACATAATCACCATAACATGACCAAAGGGGGAAATTCCTCTCTAGATACGTGTCTATATAGTTTCTTAAGATTGTTGGCAAGCAAAGTGAAAAAAGGCACATAATACAGCCCAAGACCAGATTTAAAATCCTAGTTGTGAACTAGGAACATTCATTTTTTTATCAATTCACCACTACTAAAATCATTCTTTTGTAAATAATCACCATCACATAAAACGACAGCCAAATAGGAAATCCAAGATCTTAACTATGAGCATTCGTTTTTGTCACTTCACCATAATCAGAACTTTTCTCGATGACTGCAATTACCACGTCAGAATCCCCGCGCCTTCCTTCTCTTTTCTCTCTTCTATTTCTATTTCAATTTCTAACCAACAGATATTAGAAGTTGGTGCAGTCTTTAAAGGATTACTTGCCAACTATTAACACAATGTGTTATGAATAAGTGAAATAGTATATAGGAAAAAAAATATATAACTCATGGAAAAATATAAAATATTGACTAGAAAAACCCACATTTGTCGGGTTCCAAAGAAGTAGACCAGTACTTTCTTCCAATCAGCTGGATATCCCCACTCCTCCGGCTCACTTACCTGCCATCAGCAACCGATTTATATGTTATATGTGCAATTAATACAAGGCATCAGGCATAGAAAACAAAAACAAACACATAAAGACGAAGACTGGAAACCTTAGTTTGTTTGAAATACAAGGGACTACTTCCAGTTAAGGATTAAAAACAGTTAACATCAAACCCTAATTTCCTGCAAAATCCCCAAATATTCAGCTTTCAAGATAATATGATTTTCATGCCAACACAACTCATTCAGAGGCCCCAAGAAAACTATGCCAAGCCAACACAACGCATTCAGAGGCCCCCAAAAAATTAGAGATTTGACAATAATTGAACTTTGAGTATGTGCATAAAAGCTTATGAAAATATTCCCACTACAAACAGCAATAAAGCAGCCAGAAAACCAATCTACAAGAAAATTAAACCTTCAACCGAAATTCCACAACAGCAAAAAACTCTTGCAAGACCCCAAGGAAACGCTAACATGCAACCTAAAAGGCTAAGCAAACCATTGATTAAAAATATATATATATATATTTAGCACGAAATTTTCACAATATTTTACATGAAAAAAAAAATAGAATAGACACATCCGCATACACGGAGATATTCATACGTATAAGTCCAGGGCATACCGTGGCAGGCCAAGCAGGAAAGCCTTTAACTTTGGCAAGAACAAGATCTCCAACCTTCCATTGGCGGCGGGCAGCAGCAGCAGCAGCCGCAGCAGCTTTGCCAGCGCCCTTTCTCCTATTCGGCGCCATCACCTAATCGATGCCGCCGCCGCCGCTTCAATCAAATTCCGGCAACCGAAGCGAAGATGCCAATCCACTGATACGCCAAAAATCGAGCAGTCAGGGACTGTCTAGGGTTTTGAAGGCGCGATTTGCGCACAGGCATTGAACCGCATCAACCGCACCGATAGAGTCAGTACTGAGGCTGTAGAAACCCTAATTGTCCACGAAAGAGAATATACAGAGCGATAAAAGAAGAGAAGAGAGAGTTGGAAGAGTCCAATTGAGAGTTTTGTGGCAGAAGAGAGGGAGAGATGAAAATGAGATGGTTTTGTGATGGCTAAAGTGCGCTTATGGAGTGTAGGTTAAACTTTGTTATGGGGATTGGGCTAACGTGCGCTAGGTGTGGATGGATGAAGTGGTGCTGTATGTTTTTCAATAACACGTGACCTACCGAACTTCGCTGCAGCATTGATTTTTTTGTATCTGAAGTGTGAAGGCCATACTCTCGATGGGCTCTAATATCTCAAAGTAAACAAGAATTTAATTTCGGCTATCGGACAGTGTCTGCCCATTTTCAGTGTGGCCCGGGCCCAATATGAACCTTTCTTCTATATTCCCAGAGGCAATAATGTTTTACATATTTTATAAAAGATTCACATAAACTGAAAAACAACTCTTTCCCTTTCTCTCTCTTACCCAACTTTTAGAGCCTCCCTCTTTTCGCTCTCTCATTTCTTTCTTTCTTTTTTTTTTTGTTGGTAAGTTTATTTAAATATGCTCATATTTTAAGTTCATTTAAATTTTTCTTAAGATTTTAAAATTTTATATTCCCATGCTATTATAGATTTTTGTTTTTTATTATTATGTCCTTCAATCATGTATTTTAGTGTTTAAATATCACATTTTATTGATTGGTTTATGATACAAGAAGTTATACTGATATTTATCAAAATAGATATGTAACTTGTGAGAATCATATTGAACTCATATAAATAATAAAGAGTCAAATAGTAGCAAAAAAGTGAAGTATATTTACCACCGATTGACTCAGTTAAATGTTTTATCTACATGTGATTTACTATTTTAATTTCAAATTATATATTTAATTATATTAAATTTTATCACAAAAATATATAATTGTATCAAGTCTTGTATACATATTTTGTATTATTTTTTTAATTGATGAAACATCTAGTTTTTTATTCTAAAAAAAGGATAAAAGATTCACATAGTGTAAACCAAACGTAAATAGAAAACCAACTAAACTTAATTTTTATATCATTTTTATATTTTACCTTACAATCAACTTCTATTAATCTTTTTGATTCATTATATTACAAGTCCCGTCCAATTATATTTGAGTTCCCTAATGATGTGTTTGGTTCAATTTTAATTTAAAATTTATTTTATTTACAAATAAAATATTTATAAAATTTATTTGACAATAAATTTCTTTATTGACATATTACAAAATAAAAATACAATATATTTCAAATGAAATGAAATTTGTGTTTAGTTTAAGTGTAGAATTCAATAAAATATTTTATTTTACAAAAATATTTTTATGTTATTTTTTAAAATTTTTACAAATATAAAAAATATAAGGAAAAAAAAAAAAGAGAGAAAGATATGTAGAGTAGGGAGAAGAGAAGAAATAGGAGAGATAAAAAAAAAAGGGGGGGGGGGGGGGGGGGGAAGAAGATAAAAAAAGGGGGAAAGATAATAAAAAAAATAAAACATTTTAATTGGTATTTTAATCATAATGAAAACACTTTATAACTTCAAAATTCATTTGCAAATTCAATTAAATTTGATAGAATTTGGTTTACGTACAATCGACTTCAATAATTTAATGAAATAAAAATTCAAATAAAATTTTATTTATATCAAATGCACTAAATGTGGATTTGCAAATAAATTTCATACAAATTATAAAATTCATTTATGCCAAACACAATATTATATTTAATTATTTATCTTTTCTTCATTAATTCTAATATCAGTACCCGATACAAATCCTCCTTTTAGCTCCTCTTTTATTTTTTATCCTTATTCTTTCGGATTTAGACTCAACACTATGATTATTTGAAATCCAAGCCACAATGAATTGTCAAGCTCTGAAAGCTCTACTTTTATTGGTACTAAAGTTTGTAACATGTCAAATGTGACGTGTTAATAATCTCGTTTTTTATTTTTTTAATTCCAACTTCAATTTTTTTTATTTTTTTAAAGAAATATATTTGAGTTTAAGCTTTTGACTTACTGCATCATAAGATAAATATTTAATCACTACAACATTAAGATGAAGTATATTTTCAAAATTTTAAATTTTTTGCATTCATGCTTTAAATTCATCTATTATAATTCATATATATTAAGTATTTCTATTATTATTTTTCTTCGATTAAGTTTTTTTTTTTTTATGGTAGTAACAAAGAACTGTTAAAACTACTAACAATATCTATTAAATTTATCATATGTATCTTTAAACATTTATACTAAATACATCATTAAA
This sequence comes from Omphalea diandra, assembly GCA_949677035.1. Classification (NCBI taxonomy): domain Eukaryota; kingdom Viridiplantae; phylum Streptophyta; class Magnoliopsida; order Malpighiales; family Euphorbiaceae; genus Omphalea; species Omphalea diandra. The sequence continues at coordinate 8,386 of CATIWR010290619.1, forward strand.
ATTATTAATGAGTTTAGACTATTCACACACACACATATATATGTGTGTATGTGCGCGTGCGCTTTTGTGTATATCAAAGTAATGAGTTTAAGATAAATTTAATTGGTAGAAATTTATTAAATGTGGCATAAATATATTAGAATTATAAAATTAATTTTACTTATTTGATACTTTACTATTTTTAATCATACAAAAATATAATGTCTCCAAATTTTTAAATTGTTATTTATAAATTGATCAAGTGCATTTTTTCTATTACTGAGATATTTAATATAATAAAAAGAAGTTTGAAGACTCAACATATATAATTAATGTACAAAGACTCAATAGTATAATAATTTAAAATTCATAAATCTCAGAATGAGTTGTGTGCATTTTTTAGATTAAAATATTTTTTTACTATTCATGCATTTTGTTCACAGAGCATGTAATATATGCTCTTTATGTCTTTCAAAAAGATATGTAATCGAATAAATAATAGCAGAAAAATTTAGGGGTTGTTTGCTATTATTTTTATTTTTTGTTTTTAATTTCTGTTTTTAAATTCAAAATATTTACTTTGAAAAACAAGTTGAGAAAACTAAAAAAAAAAAAAAAAAATCACTTTTTATGGTTTTTCTAAATTGTGAAAATCTGTTTTATGTTTTAATAAATAAAATAATAATAAATAAATAATTTATTAATATATTTTGTTTTAGAAACTGAACAACAAAAACTAATAATTGGATAAAAAGTTTATACCGATCGGTCCCTTGATTTACACAAATTATAATAAATGAACTCCATAGCATAAATCTGAAAAGTTTATACCAATCAGTCCCTTGATCCATTTATAGTTGAAGATATGTTGTTCTTTTATGGGACGTTTTGTGATTTTCCTCCATCAGTGGTGGAGCTTGGCTTCGACTGTATGACCCTTTGGTATTAGAAGCCCGAACCTCTCAATTTATGCGATGAGCTTCATGATATTTCTCTCACAGCAGTTCAGGTAAATGGATTATCCAAGGCTTTCTCCAATATTAACTACTTGTTTCGATCTGACTCTGTTGGAGTTCAATCTTACATCAATGATAGTTAAGGGTGTTGAAGTAACATCCAATAGTTTGCTTGGGGATTTTGTTCTCCTCCCTCTGATTGCAAAGACAAGCATCCATGATTTTTCGAGTTCATTCAGGTTTGATTGAAATTTTGCTTTGGAGCTATGTGAAGGGAGTTTAATTTCAATGGCTTATGTACTGTTTTGGCTGGAGTGTCTTACTCACATTGGCACATCTTTTTCTACTCACATCCATTAGAGTTTTGTATATGGGCTTTTTCTTTTTCTATTTCTTTTTTTTTTTTTTGTATGTAGTTGGGCTTTTGGCTCATAATCCTTTGCTTGTAATGCCTTTTGGACCTTATTTAAAATAAAAGTTCACTTTGATAAAAAAAAAAAAAAAAAAGCATAAATGCGAAAAATTTAGGAATTGAGAATGCATTTTTGCCACATTATTAACCAAATGGTGAAACTAATTTTGAATCAAGAGGAGAACTAATATCACAATTTAGAGAGCCATGACTGAAGCCCAATTGATGAGTAAAATTGAATTGAATATGTTATGTGCTTCATACTTGGAAAAACCACATAACCCATATTTGTTTATTAGATTTAAATATTGTCAAGTGTCGATTGATATGATTTATTATATTAAAATAATTTACATCCTTTCTTTTAAAGTGTAGTTGAGTTTTTATTATAAAATATTAGTTTAATTTTTGAGAAGTTATATTAAATATAAATCTCAATTACTAATTTTTATGGTGGAGATTAATGTACTTAATGCCTACTTATCTCATAGGTAAGTTTTTTTTTTTTTTTTGAGGCATATCTCATAGGTAAGTTAAATATGATTCATTACAATTTGCAAATCTCTTCCTCAAGTCACAAACTTTATTACGAGGATACACTTTATAGTAAGTCAAACCACCAACCAGATATGCCATACAGAAAATAAAGACCAATGCACTGGATTGAAACATATTATAAGAACTAAACAAAAACAATTTTTTTAAAAAAATTGATGCAATCTTTACCAGTAATGAAAAAAGAGAAATTTCCAAAAAAAAAAAAAAAAAAGATCAAATAGAGAGATTTATCCAAATTATTTAATAACACATAGAATCCGGTCTAAATAAGCTAACCCGAGTGAGTTTGATATTGCTATTGATAAAAGTTTATTTTAAAAAAATAATTTTAATAGATTACAAATTTTTTTAATATGAGTTTTATGAATACAAATTTATTTTTAAATAAGCTAATATTTGAAAATGTTATTAAAAGTTATTAAATTATATGGACAATGTAACTAAATTACTACATAAGAGAATTTTGCCAAAAAAATGGCATACCATTATTTTAATCAGCTGGTGAATTATCGTAACTATTGTTATCACCCTTATTTGGATGTGAGATTATAAAGTGAAGCTAATTGATTCATATTATACATATCTATTTTTTTAAGGGAAATGTATAAGAATCTAATTAGGAGCACCTAGTTATAATTTTACGTTAATTAATATTTTTTTCCTAAAAAAATTGATTTTCAATATATTTTTCTCAATATACGCTTCAAGTTACTTGCATTAAACAGTTTCATTGAATCCTAAAAAATTAGTAACATATTTGAGAGAAAAATGCCAAATATCATTCACAATATCAATCATAAAAATAAATAAAAAAAATCAAGTTATTGAATGTTGAAGATAATGTTTGCGTTTATTTTTTTTTACACCATAAAATACTTATAAATGGTTCATTATATGTTTATTTTTTGTTTATCATTAATAATTTTTTTTATACCGTAAAACATTTACGAATTATTTTTTATTTGTTTATTTTTTGTTTATCACTGATTTACAAATAGTTTATTTTAGATTTACTTTGGAGACAATATTTTCGTTTAGTTTTTCTTATATTATAAAACGTTTATAAATGATTTACTACTAATTTACAAATATTTTTTTTAAAACAATATCGAGTAATATATATTTATACATAGTAAAATATTTTATTTTTATTTTTTAAAATAATATCAAGTAATATATATTTATACATGGTAAAATATTTTATTTTTATTATATTTACTTTTATTTTAGGTTTACCAGTTCAAAAATTTTAAAAATTAAGCATATAAAATAGTTTTTAGAAAAATATTTATTTTATATTTATTTTTAGTTTATTTTTAATTCATGCAACAATCAATAAAAAAAAAAAATAAGAAGAACAATTATAACGTAAACATTATCTTAAATCTCTAATAAACACGATATTCTTTCTATTCATAACTTATTTTTAATTCAAAAATATTTATTTATTAACTATTTTTCATCTAAAATACATAAAAACTCATAATTTTTTATTCTAAACAACAGTAACAATTTATTAAATTTTAGAAAGCAAAAACAAAAATCCACATGCATCTCCATTTTCTTACTATTTTTTGAAGAGAGAAAAAAAGAAAGAAAGTTGAGGTTGTCTTCTTCTTCTTCTTTGTTCTTCCCTTTCATTTTTTTTTTTTTTATGGTTTAGTATAATTATTGTACTAGTCTAATTTTATTTATGTGGTAGCGATTAAGAAAAAGAATAATTAAAAACAAATTAAAATAAATAAATAATAATGTATCGTATTATCTTTTTATAAAATATGAGATATAAATATCTTTAAAAAATAAAAAAATGTACCGCATAATTTTCTTTTTTTATTTTTTATGGGCAAATATCTACTTCAATCCGTTCCATTTCTTTTTGAGTTGAGTGATGATTTTGGGCTGGAAATTTGTAATAGGCTTGCTAGTGGCAAGGCTGAGTGAAGAGGGCTCGGCCTTATGAAGTGAGTCTATATGAGCCGGTCTTATGACCAGTCAAGACCAAAGCTATACACCATTGAACAGTTCGCATATATTCCCACAATGAATACAGGATAGACATCGATCCGTTCTGACATAAACATTAGCTTTTTCTTCAGTTACCTTATGTTTGTGTAGGGAAAAAAAAAAAGAAGTTATTTTGTATTTGTTTTTCTCTTTATATTTAAATTAAAAAAAATAAATTTTATGTTTTCCTCCTCATATTTTGATAAAAGAATAAAGGAGGAAAATATTTTCCTTTTTAATAGTGAAATATTAAGATAAAAATATAAATTCATTATAATTTCTTTTAACTATTATATTTTCTCGTCATTTCAAAGAGAAAATAAAAAAGAATAAAAATTATTTTCTTTTTTATTTCTATTTCATTCTCAAATAATAAAAAGTTATAATTCTTTTTCATTCTATATCTGTATTTTTCTTCTTTCTTTATTTTACCTCCTTCCAAACATAGGTCTCATAACTTCCAAAAAAAAAAAAAAAACAAAGATCTCATAAGTTCCATCTTTCTTAAGCTGCTATCATAATAATGCCCCAAAAAACTTTTAAGGAGACGAATTCAGCATTATTAAATCTATATGTTAGGCACTTAATTAGTTTGATTTTGTTTGGAATCACTTCTTCCACAGCTGATAATCGCAAGGAAACGTGTATCAAGAAGATTACTTGACCCCCCAGGTAACCGTCGCATGATAAAGCGACAAAAAGCATCTCCAATTCAGCCCCAGCATTATCTCCTACATGGACATCCTATAAAGGTAATGTGGCATCAAGCAAATCCCCGCCACGTGTCCCGACACTTGTAAGAGGCTATCCTCTTCCAACATGTGTCCTTGAAAACACTATAGACAGTCACTTCTCGTAATATATTATTACTCCAGTGAAGATACCAGATGATGCCACGTGTAGACAGATGCAAGAAAGAGGGACACGCGGCAAAGCATTAAAACATAAGAATAATAAATCTAATATTGCGTAAGATCGTACTTGTCTGTCTAAGTGATTGGCATCGTGTCCTGTACGCATTTCGATGTAAGACCAAATGATCATTGACAACCGAGTCTTTGTCTCCATCCATCTGCCGAGCCAAAGGTTCTGTACATCGTACTTTCCCCACAAAAGCGAGTTTCCAACCCTAGCACACCACATTCTTAATTTAGAGCATTTGCTTTTGATATTTTTGGTTTATACTTACATATACTAAGCCAATACTTCCTTCATTTGATGCTTATAGAAGATAATTTTTGAAAAACTATATATTTTATAGAAAAGAAATCTTAATCTTTTAAAAAATAAAAGACTGAAAATGCACGCGCTGTCAAATTTACTTATACTGTGTTATATTGCGTTATCAATTGCTCTAGTCCATCCTGCGACGTGCGTATCAATATTTTAAAAGCAAAAATGAAATTAATAAATAAATAAATGGCTTGATATTTACTCTTTATTTAAAATAAGGTAATATGAGAAAGAAGAAAAATAAAAATTAGTTGTAAATTTTTATTGTTTCAAAATAGAAGAAAAATAAAAAATAATAATTTTTATTTTTTCTTTTAAAATAAAGTGAGTACGAAATTAGAATTGTAATGAATTTATATTTTATCTTAATAGTGAAAGTACGAAGTTAGAATTATAATGAATTTATATTTTATCTTGATATTTCTATATTGAATGAAAAAAAATAAAATTTATTTTTTATAAAAAATAAATAAAGAAAAACAAAATTTATTTATTTTTTAAAATAATTTTCCAAAGAAATCACACTAGTGTCCAAACAAAGCTGACACGTAATACCGGAGATATTTTTTAGCCCACGAAAAAGATATTTCTCCATTTCATCGGGTGAGGCCACGTGTTCTGCCACAACATTCACTTTCAATCCCTGATAGCGATTCTCCATTCGTTTTTCAACAATCACATACAACCACGAGTCCTCCAGCCAATTATTAATAAACACGTGCATCTCAAACAAAAGAAGCATCTGTATCAGATAAATATGTCGTTTACGATTAGGGTTGGGGACACGCTTGCGCTACACAGACATGGCACTGGCAGGCATATAAACAACCGCGTTTCCACCATCACACTCCAGAAGCTGAAGCCCAATCCACTGTCCGAAATCCCAATGAACGCGATCAAGAAGTTAAGAACCAGCCCACCGACCAAGGTCCCGGACTCCGGGATACTCAACGAACGCATACTTCTCCTAGTCTTCGAGTCTATAAAATGGGACCTACACACTCTCTGCGCCGCGGCCTCCGTCAACCGCAAGTTCCGTGCCATAGCCAAACGGTTGCTATGGCGAGAGCTGTGTGTATATCGCGCACCACGCATGTTAGCCACATTGACAAACGGTGCCCCCAATGTTCCCTTTGGTGACAGCTGGCTGGCGCTGGCGAAGCTCATGTTTTACTGCTGCGGTTGCGAGTCAACTCGGGATTTAAAACTGAGTCAACCCACCCCTGGCCATTTCGTCAAAAGTTCTCGGTTTTCAAAAACTTCGGGTCAGAGCTTCCTGGCCAAGATATGCCGGGGCGATTTGCTGTACGTAAGCGACCCGTGTGAGCATCCCACAGGGAATAATGAGGATGATTTAGGGATCTTTAGAGGGGTATTTCGGGGGTTTATGAAATCAGAAACGAGGGCGTGTTTAATCAGACGACAGGTGGAGCTAGAGAAGAGAATGAAGTGTCCGTACTGTGGGTTTCGCGTGTGGAGTATGACGTCAGCCCGGCTGGTGCCGAAGAGCGCGGCTAGGCGGCTTGGGTCAAGCGAGGACGGGTTGGAGTATTTTGTGTGTTTGAATGGGCACTTGCATGGGACTTGTTGGCTTGTGCCGCTGTCGTCCGATGAAGAAGATGGTGGATGCGCAGGTGGAATTTTAGACGATGATGATGACGAGGAAGAGGAGTGTCGGGATGATGGTGATTATTATAGTAATCAGACGGCAGTGGATGGCAGTTCCAGCTCGGTTGTGTGAAGAGGTGGTGGGGTCCATTTGCTAACGGATTACGCACCAGGCTGTATGCCCATGTTGATTTTGTAGTGGTGGGGCCTGGTATGAGATAGGGATGATTAATTATTATTTTAATTTTAGGCTGACACGCAGGTTTTTGTATACAAAAATATACAGTGGAATATATTTCCCTGTGATGGTTCCTCCGCTCGCTGATTTTGTATGTCCCATGAATGTGATTATTTTCCTCTAATTTAGTGGGGTTGCTTCTTTTTAGTTGATTCCCCTGTTTTTATTTTCTATAACTTCATTATCATCAATCTATTAAGAATTTGGCGGTAAAGATAATAAATTTTATGTAAAAAAAATAAAAGTTTAAGTATTTTAGTGAGATTAATTAAATTTAATAAATGAAAATATCCATTAATGAAATGTAGTTGATATAACTTAAACAATACACTTGTTCAAAAAAAAAAAAGAAGATATAACTAAAACAATACAAAAAAAAAAAATGTTTAGAGGTGTTGTACTTCCTTCAAAATATAACCCTAACAATTTTGATTTCTCAACGATTTTGTTTCTAAAAATATTGTAACAATTTTTTAATTATTTTCAATATATATATAGAGAGAGAGCTAGAGAGAGAGAAAAAAAATTAATTTCATTAGCACTCGCATTGCACTTATTTTTATTTAATTTATCTAACTTAATGTTAAGAAAAGGTAAAAATTAAAGTAATACCTTGCATATGATAACTCATTATCATTTTATCTAATTGTAATTAGTTGCAATTTTTATAAAATTTAAATTTATTTTAGTCCGTTATATTTTCAAAATCTTGCAATTTTGAATATGACATATGATGGAGTTTTAATTAATTATATAAATCATCCCAATTAAGAATTTTAAAAATATCAGTTTAAATTAAATAATCTTAAAACATTTCAAATATAAAAAATTTAGTGTCATTATATAACAATTAAAATAGATATATATAATAAAGGTTGATATTTATTTTCAAAGATGTATTATATAAGAAAAAAATTATTGTATTTCCAAAAAAAAAAAAGAAAAGAATTACAGTATATTAATTATAAAAGAAAACAATGATTTTATAATATTACTCCATTCATGTTTTTATGTATACAAGTTCAATAGTTAAATTTACATGAATTCAAAATTATGGGATTATATAGTTTAGCCATGAATGGAAGGAAATAAATCTTATACTCTTTATCAATGCAAAGAAGGACGAGAACAAAATTTGTGGAGTGATAACATCATCGACAAGAAATGTAGGTAGCCCAAAGTTTGGTGCTCAAAGCGCTGACAGCAGGGCGGTTCCAAGCAAGAAGCACAAGATCAAAGCATGGATGTCTGCCTCTTATCAGAAGAAATATTATCCCATTATCAACGAGTGGTCGTGCTTTGGATTTGTACTACCCCATTGAACCAACTATCATGTGATTTCATAGTTCCTTGGGGTTCATCATCCCATGAAAAGAACTGCCTTCTAGACTATCACCATTTAAAATATCAACGGCATGCAATGATTTTTTTTTTGAGGCAATGCAATGAAATCTTTAATTGCATCATACCCAAATATGGGTCCTTCTAGGAGCGATTCCAATATGGGTAGTGCTCAGCAATGTCATCATATACCTTCCTGTAATATTCCAGAGTTAGAGCACTCCTCAAGCCCATATGTTCCTGAAACAAGCATTTATTTTTTAATTTGATAAATCCTGAAACAAGCATTTATAATTTACTAAAAAGTCAGAAATCAATATGTTTTAATATTTTATCATTCACTTGATTAAGGATCAAAATTCACTATGATGAGCTTCTCAAGTATTACATACTAATAATAAGGACGAGATAAATAGCAGTTTACACCAAGAAGTGCTAGATACTTTTTTATATTACATTTCATACGTACTAGTAATAAAATCGGGAGTTGCACAGTATGATTATAATAATAAAATTAAAATAAATTTATTGTGTTTTGTTTCTATTGAATAATTTATTAATTAATAAAATAATTAAAAGTTAATATAAAATAATAATTAAAATTTAATTTAATTTTATAAAAATTATAATTATCAAATAAATAAAATAATAAAATAATTTTTAAACTTATAATTATGTAGAAGAGTTAATTATAATAAATAATTACCTATTAATTTATATCTTCAATCTTATGTGACAATTTCAAGAGAAAATTTATTAAACTTGACTTAAGTAATTTCTAATAGTTAAATAAATAAATATTATAAAGTATTTAAAAATAATATTAACAAATAATTATAAATTATATATACATACATGAGGTAATTATAATAAATGATTGTTTATTAATTTATACTTTCAATTTTATGTAACACAATTTTAACAAAAAATTTATTAAACTTAAATAAAATAATTATTGACAATATATTATACTCCTATTTGCCCTTATATACTTAAAATTTTTAATAATCAATAAGAATTAATTTAAATCTTGGCTTTCTACTTGTAATTTTGATTTTTTAGATTTTTAAATTTCAATTTAGATGTAGTTTAGAATTTTTATTTTTAAAATTTTATAATTTTTATTCAAAATATTTTGATTTCATGTTTAAAATTTGTAGCTTTAAAACTCTTGAATACAAATATTTTCACTTTTCAAAAATGTTTTTCCGTTTAGAAAATTCACGGAAACTCTCCTAAATTTTTGGCAAGTTTTTGCAATTTTGAAAAATTAACAAAATGTGTTTTCACTTTGAAAATGCGCTTTTTTACTGTTAATTTTGATTATAAAACTTATGGATAATTAATATTTATTTTAAATGTTTAATTAATTATTACAATATCATTTATTTTTATAGTTAATATTGATATAGATAATTATTTTTAATATTTTTTATATGATCTCATAATTAGTTGTTTCGATATTTATTATATGTAAAAATATTTATTAATATGTTCCTATCTTTTTTTAATATTTACACATTTTTTTTCACGTTTTATTTTCTACATTTTTAAAAAATATTGTTTCTCTGTATCAATTTTCACGTTTCCTATTTCCGTGCTACCTAAATTTTTACTTGTTAAATTTTTTAATTTTTTGTTTAGAATATTTTTTATATAGTCTTGACTTTTTATTTAAAATTTTTATTTTTAAATATTTTTAATTTTTAATTTAGAAGGTTTTTATTTATGATAATTGAAATTTTTTAATTTTCTATTTAAAATTTTTTTTGATATAACAGTTTTTTATAACATAATGCAAAACAGTGATACGTCACAATACTATACATAGTTATTTGATAAATAATAAATAATTATTTATTATTAACTTTGAGAATGAAATTAATAATATATATTAATTTTCTTTATTATAGTGACATGTGACATAATTTAAAATATAAAATTTTCATTACACTCTTCAAAATGACATGATTTAAAATATATTTTTTTGTAGTTGAAAATTATAATAATAATATCAGTCATACATTAGTATAATAAATAAAAGATAAAGAAAAATAATATAAATAAAGTATTTAGCACTATTTTAAAAAAAAAATAAAATATCTAACACTCTCTTTAAATATATAATTTACAACCTGCAATTTTTTTTTAAAAAAAAATTTAAGCACTAGGTGAGCTGGAGATTTTATAAGTACAAATCAGGAGAATTTAGTTGTTAGGAAATAAGTGTTATTATACATGTAAATAGGTTAGGAAAACTCCGAACATATAAACCTCCATGGGCATTATATTTGCTTAATTAACGACAATAATAAATTAATTTTATAAATATTAAAGGACTCCTAAATTTTTAAAATAATTTACTAAGTCTATATGTAATCTCTTTATTTTTTTTTATAGAATTTATAGGTATTATTATTATTATTATTATTATTTAAATTCTTATACGTATTTTTTAAAGTAAAGTAGTAAAGTAATATTAGTATTTTTTTAAGTAAAGTATTATTTATTTTTTTAAGTCTAAAGTAGTATTGCTATAAAAAGATTCGGAATCACATTGGATAGGTTGCGTTAAACACTTCAAGTGTACCAAAAATAGATTGAATACCAAATTAACATTCATTTGATGATATGATACCTTCTTTGTAAACCTTACTCTTTTATATGACACTGAGTTTTTTCTGTTGGTGTGTAATTTATTATTAGAGTTTTGCTAATTCATATATTTTAACAAAAATTATTTAGTAGCACTTATGAACACAAAACCATATGTTAGAATAATAAATAGTGTTGGGTATATCGTTATTTTCTTGATTTGATCAAATTTAGTAGATTAAAATTTTAAAATTTTATGTTGAATAAAAATATTAGATATCTTTATAATGGGGTAATTAAGTTTAATGAATCAATTATTTTAATTTTTTAAATTATACTTTAAAATATAAATTAATTTGTTTATAGTATATATCACGCATAATCAAATAAACGTAAAGTTATATATATATATATTTAACAAATTTTAAAATTTATTATTTTACTAAATTTAAAATTTAAAAATTTTGAATTTAAATTGAGTTAATGAAATTGACTATTTTTTAATTTTTAAGTCCAACAAATTACTTTTTTAAATTTATTTGTCTAGGCATAGTGAATACTTAGCAAATAACGACCCGCCACAATAAACTAAGAAGAAATGGGTGAGTTGATAATAACAGAAGATTCAAATATTTGTCACCTTATGGTTCTCATATACCGTTACAAGCCGGACAACCGGCTCCGTGCTTATTGCCGCCATAATATTTATCTGTTGTTCCCATTTCTCTCTCATTCGTCAAAAATCAAAATGACAAACACTTAGATCACAAAATTAAACATAAAAAAACCCTAATCTTTCTACTTATTAAATGTTTCAATTTCTTTTTTTCCCTCTGTTTCCGCACCTTCAATTGTCTCAGGTACTTCAGTTTTCTTTTCCTTCTCCATAATTTTCTGCTTGGTTCTTTGGAATGTTCAACAAAAAGACCAAAACAAACTTCCTTTGTTCATTTCTTTCTTTTTTTTCTTCTGCTTCATGCAAAATGTACAGTTATTTCGGCTTTGGTCTCTATTTTATTTTTCTTTTCCATGATCAAACCAAATTTTTTGAATGTGATAAATAGACGGAATTTATTTTTCTTAATTTTCAGTTAATTGAGTCTTATAATCATGTCATGATGAATAGACGGAATTTATTTTTCCTAATTTTTAGTTAATTGAGTCTTATAATCAGGTCATGTTTTGACATTGTCCATATAAAATTCAAATTGTGGTTGTTACCGTTATTATTATGATTTTGAATTTGTAATTTTCTGCTAATTGATCAGCAAAAACCACTTAATTTGGAATTTGTTTCTCACTTCTTTTGACTTAATTTTATGTTATCAGTAGTCTTGAAGGAAAGAAATGGCGACCCTTCAAGATATTGTTTACTCAGCTGCCATTAATCTTCTATCTGCAATTGCATTCCTAATTGCATTTGCAATATTACGGATTCAACCTATCAACGATAGAGTTTACTTCCCAAAATGGTACCTTAAAGGGATAAGAGCTAGCCCTAGACACTCTAGGGCAATGGTAACCAGATTTGTAAACTTGGACTGCTCAACATACATAAGGTTTTTGAATTGGATGCCTGCAGCATTGAGGATGCCTGAACCTGAGCTTATTGATCATGCCGGTCTTGATTCAGTAGTCTATATTCGGATTTACCTTATGGGGTATGTTCGTCCAAAAACCCCTCCCCCGGTCCTCCTCTTACCCTTGGTTCTTGAACATGTTGATTTCTGTATACAAAAGCAATGCTTGTTTTTGTTTTTCCTTGGGATTCTGTCATGTAGACTTTGCTTGTAAATATTTTATATCCGTCTTTCACATTGATTTATCAAATAATAGGCTATATACAACAAAAGAAAAGAGCTGTATCCAAGTCATTATGATTACTAAATTGTTCCTTAACCTTCCTTTCCTATTTGAAATGCATTTCTTCATAATTTCAAGCAAACGTGAATTCCACTGGAAATGACACAGATATTTACATACTCCTTAACATAATAGGTTATGTAACCACTAAACTCCTTGAGTGGATCATCTCATTTGATGACTCTAATCTGCAGCTTGAAAATATTTGTCCCTATAACTATACTTGCTTTTGCGGTTTTGGTGCCTGTCAATTGGACTGGGGAGACATTGGAGCATATCAAGGATCTTACATTCAGCAATATTGACAAGATGTCAATATCAAATATCCCACCTGGTTCCAAAAGGTAAGAGATAATCTGCTATTGATTTTCCTCTGTTTTAGTTTTCATATTGATGGGTAGTCTGCCTGCATTTGTCAGTATGGGGAATCATGCTTTGCGTATTTTATGAAATGAACTTGCCTCAAGGTATGAATATTTGAAAAGTAGAATATGTTGACAACAATGGAGAGTTTTTTCCTTTAGATGTTTTTGGATGAAATTTAACCTGTGAATTTAAGCAGAATAGTTTGATAATGCTTCTGAATGTTAGCTCCTACAATGTTCAGATTGAAGTTTAAATTGATTCTTTGGAACCAAAGTAACACTATAACTTGTTTATAAAACAGTGATGCAATTTTTAATTAGAGAATGAACATCAAGACTTAAGATTTCATTAAGCTGGTTTCAAGTAAAGGTCATGAACTTGGTGAACTTTGATTTTAGATCATATTAAAAACTAGCAAAAATTATCAAATGATTAATAATAGCATTAAATCTGGTTTTCCAAGTTAATTTATAGTACTTCTATATTTGCAGAAACATGCTCCATTACTCTATCAACTAATGTAATCCTGTCTTACTCCTTTCAAGGTTTTGGGCACATGTTACAATGTCATATTTCTTAACATTTTGGACATTCTACGTGATGTACAAAGAGTACAAGACAGTAGCAAACATGCGGTTACAATTTTTAGCATCTGAAAACTGTCGTCCTGACCAATTCACAGTGAGTTTTCAAACAACTTTTGACATTCTGGGATTTATATGTCTTTTTTGCTTATATCCTTACTGTTTCACATGCTATGTAGCTAGCCATAATCTATTTGGTAAAACCTAGCTGATCCAACTCAGGTTGATATTTACTTGGAAATTTATTTTGTTTTTTTTTTTTTTTTGAGAAATTTGGTCATTTTTCTTTATGGGATGAATAGCTTCAGAAAATATTTTTCTTAAAAAAATGAAGGAAACATCAATAGTTTACTGGAATCATTTTTTTCTCAGGGGGACCAACTCTGATAATTAAAAACTCTTATTTTAACATCTAGTTGTAGTCAATCTGTGTTTGAATTACCAGATAGTGGAATATGTGATGCTAAATTTTATTTGCACATAAGTATGCCAACAATGATTTTAATGGTCACTTCATAGCTTTGTCCATCCTCATTCATTTGATACATAGAAATGAAGTTGGAAGACCTAATTTTAACAGAAAAGAGGATAGAAGGGAATGAAGTTGAAGTGTTATAGAAACTACTGATTTTAAGTTCTTAGCACATTAACAGAACAAACTAAAAAGGAAGAATTCTCTTGTGTTTCTTAGTCATGTTATTGGTCAATCCATCAGATGAGGTTCAAAGCTCATTCACCAACATTGGTGATGCACTTTCTGGTATCGCCTTACGTTCCCATAGGAAATGGTTCATATTGGAGGCCTTTTTCAAATTAAAATAAAATGCTTGCATTTTTTTCATTCATATTCTAGATTCAAAGTTAATCCTATATACTTGATGGAACAGATTGCATTTTGATTGCCATACTATGTGCATACATTTGATTTCTTTTTATGAAAGCATTTATTGCACTCGATATGATTTGATTAATCATTAATTTGATCTATCTTGGTAGCACTAACTGTAACCTTTATTTTTTGCAGGTTCTTGTCAGGAATGTTCCTCCTGATCCTGACGAATCAGTCACTGAGCATGTCGAACATTTCTTTTGCGTAAATCATCCTGATCATTATCTTTCTCATCAGGTGTGCATATTTAATAAGCGGTGTTAGTATAATAATTTGATTGGTAAAATATAGTAGCACATAGAACACGCAAAACTTTACCGAAGGGACCTCTTCATGAAGATAGAATTACTATTGATAGGTGAAATTATTTTTAAACTTAAGGACTTTTTGGAAGCATCCAAACTTTGGGTTCTAACTTCATTGCAACTAAGTTATGATTTAGTGATGAATTATATAATTTCTCAGGTTGTGTACAATGCAAATAAGCTTGCAAACTTAGTTGCAAAAAAGAAGAGCTTGCAGAATTGGTTGACCTACTACCACACTAAATATGAGAGAAATCCTAAGATTAAGCCTACCACCAA
>CATIWR010290670.1:0-14002 GCA_949677035.1 Omphalea diandra
ATTGACTTACTAAATTAACTGCAAATGAGATATCTAGTCAACTAATAGTAAAATAAACAAGACTACCAACGAGTCTCCAATATAATATTGGATCTTGGATGGGATCACCTTCATTTTGTTGATATTTGACATTAACTTCCACAGGTGTATCAACAAAAGTAAAATCTTATAAACCTACCAAATGAATGATGTGACGAAGATACTTAAGTTGGTTTACAAAGATTCCTTTACTACTTCTGTGAATTTCAAGCCCCAAAAAATAAACAAGAGATCCAAGATCTTTCATGTGAAATGAAGCATATAAAGAGGCTTTAAGTTGCTGAATATCACCAATGTCAGTGCCAGCGATAATAATATCATCCACGTAGACAAGTAAGATAACAATACCTATGGCAGTCTTTCGCAAGAATAAACAGGGGTCATACTGGCTTTGTACAAAAGAGAGGTAAATAAGTGTTTGTCGAAATTTCTCAAACCAAGCACAAGGGGCTTGTTTGAGCCCATATAATGAACATTTCAAGTGACAAACAATTGCAATATTAGAAGTCTTCAATCCCGGAGGAAGCCTCATGTAAATGCCTTCTTGGATATCCCCATGAAGAAATGCATTTTTGACATCTATCTAGTGGATGGGCCAATCCTTAGAAGCTACAATAGCCAAAATTGTACAAACAATAGTCATTTTTGCAACTAGAGCAAAAGTTTCCTTATAATCTATTCCATATTCATGACGATTGTCAAGAGCTACTAGTTGAGCGTTATATCGATCCCAATATCCATCAGATTTCAGTTTAATAAAAAGCATCCATTTACACACAATGGGAGTGATAGGGGGTGGACAAGGTACTATATCCCAAGTATTGTTTTGTTATAAGACATCAAGTTCCTCCAGCATAGTTTGCCTCCAACAATCATGCTTTATAGCTTGTGAGTAAGAGGTACGTATAGTAGCAGAGGATAGTGTTGCAACTAAAGATGTATGATTACCAAATCTTTTTGGAGAATAGTCATACCTGTTAGGAGATCGAGAGATTCGAGTGGACCATCGAACTGTGGGAATGGTGATGTCAGTTACCGATGCTAAAGAAGACTCATGGGAATGGCCATCAGGATGGTCCTCATTCCTGCTTCACCTTGCATACACAATACCAAACCTAAATCGAGTGATAGAATCACGAGAAACAATATTAGAAGAATTAACCTCATCCTCAAAGACAGGAAGAATAGAATAGAAGGAATGTGTGAGGTGGCATCATGAAAGGGAAAAAAATATTGTTGGTCAAGAAAAATGACATTACGAGAAATACAAAGCCGTTGAATGGTGGGATCATAACATAGATAACCTTTTTGATGTGGTGCATAACCAAGAAAAACACATCTTACAGATTGAACAGAGAGCTTAGTTCTTTCATGAGGTAGAAAAAGAACAAAACAAACACATCCAAAAGAATGTAAATGAGTATATTTAGGTTGTTGATTATGGAGACGAAAATATGATGTTTGATGATTAAAAGTGAGGGATGAAAGTGTATTTATCATATGTACAACAGTAGATAGAGCCTCAACCCAAAAATGTGATGGAATAGAAGATTCAATAAGGAACGCACCAATCAAGAAGGTGACGATTTTTTCTCTCTACCACTCCATTCTGTTGAGGTGTATATGGACAACTTCGTTGAGAAATAATTTCCTTCTGTTGAAGAAAATCTTGAAATTTTTGAGACATATATTCCTTCCCCCCTCAGAATCAGATCGAAAGATTTTGATAACTCGAGAAAATTGATTTTCAATCAAAGCAACAAATTTTTGAAAGGTTTAAAAACTTCAGATTTGCATCGCAAAAAATATATCCAAACAAAGCGACTGTGATCATCAATGAAAGTGACAAAATACTTATAATGAGCATGAGATATGACTGGTGAAATCCCCCATACATCACTGTGCACCAAATCAAAATAATGAGATGAATGATTATGATGAGATGGGAAAGGAAGAGTTTTGTTTTTGCCATTTTGCAACTAGAACAATCAACAGTGACATCTTTAGCTGAAAAAGGAATTTTATTGCTCAACACCCCAGATTTTAACATTGATAGAAGAGTTCGATCATTTGGATGAATTAACTTTACATGCCATAATTTGCAAGCATGCTTAACAAAATTACAAAATAAAGAAATCACACTTATTGACTTAGTTGGTGCATGAAGATAAAGAGAAAAAAGTCTGCCCCATTTAAGTCCCTCCGCTATTGTCTTCCCTAACACCAGCTCTTGCACAACACAACCAGAAGGAGAAAAAGTAACATAGCAATTATTTTCTACTATTTGTCCAACAAAAAGAATATGAGCAGATAAGTCAAGAGAAACAAAAACATTTTACAGCGATGAAGAGTAAGAAATATCACCAACAAAAGTGATGGGAAGATGATCTCCATTGGCAGTCTCAATTTGAAAGTCACCATCATATTTTTTAACATTAATAAGGATATCAGATGAAGGAGTCGTATGATTGAAAGCTGCAGAGTCAAAAAGCCATAATTTAGAAAGTGAGGTAGTTTTACCAGTAAGACCAAGGGCAGAAAGAGCTGATACAATCATCTATTGAACATGCTCTTGAGTGAGAGAGAGAACTGTTGGCTGAGACGAAGAGACAGTAATCACAGCAGAAGGATCATTCATCATATTAGTAGTAGAAGTGTGAAAGGCACGAGGATTGTGACTTTGGAGACGCTTCCGACATTCTGAGAGAATGTGCCCTTTAACTTTGCAATAGTTGCAAAATTTTTTAGGACATTGATTGGCAATATGACCAAACACCTTACAACTGTAACATTGAATATTGCGTAGATCGCGAACACGTTGTTTACCTTGAGCAACATAAGCAACATTAAGAACATTAGTGGAACTTCCTTTTTTTTGTTCCAAAGTGGCTTGAGTCAAAAAAAGGTTGCTCCTCCCTAAGAAGTTCATTCAAACAATCATTTAAAGATGGAGGAGGAATCCGGTGCAGTAAATTTGAATTTACAAGTTCAAATTCAGATTGAAGTTTTATAAAAAATTGATCCATTTGACTAGCTTGACGAAGAGTTTGAACATCTTCTAAAGAGCTAGCAGGAACAAAAGCATACACGATATTTGTGTATTTTGTCCATAATGTGATAAACCCAGTATAATACTTTTGAATCCACAAATTTTTTTGAGTGTAAATGGAAATGTCGTATTCCAATTGAAAACGTTTGACTGAGCTTTTCTGATCATAAACTTTTTTGAGATAATCTCACATAGCTTTGACTGTCTTGTACGGCCGCGAATTAACAGTAATAACCAGTTTCATAGTCTGCAATAATCAACTCTTGATTCAAGTATCTTTGGTGTCCCAATCAACAGCTTTGGTGGGATCAGTAGGCCTAGAGTTAGTTCCATCAATGTGTCCCCATAATTCCTTCCCTTGAACATAAATCTGAAACTGAAATTCCCAAGTAAGATAACTCTTACCAGAGAACTTCACACAAATGATTTCTATTTTCTCCATGATTGAAATTCTGAAAGAAATTGCCAAAAAAATAGCTCAAACGTTCGAACCAAGAAGCTACCTCCCTTTCAAGAACTAAACAAAAAAAAACTCACAATCTCACCAAACAAAAAAGAGGCTTTGATACCATAACAAAGAAAGACACAAACACAGATTTTGGATGAATAATTGGGTGCCCAAAAACTATGAGCCCTCCCTTCTATATATAAGTCAAATACAATCAATCAAATCCCACAATTACAACACTAATTCCTCCATATTTACAACAGTAATATTATCCCTCAAAAGTCAACCAAATCCTACAATTATAACACTAATTATTTCTTATTTACAACAATAATAATATCCTTTAATTGTTGTCATTATGCCCTAATTACAGTAGAAAAATAATACATTTTATAGTTGACATTATCTCTTAATTATAGGAGATACATATTCTACAAGATATCATTGACACTTGTCATCTGAAAAACCCCTAATTTGTCATAAGACTCATCTCTGCTTTTTCTTCAGCATTGCCTTGCCCTGCCTCCCACCTATTGCCTCAATCTTTTTTTTTTTTTTTTTTGCTCTTCCCTTCTGAGCTATCTTGGAAGTGGCAATGCAATAGGCATATTCAGCATGCAAATTTGTATTATCCAAGTCAACAACAAGGCTATGGTCATTAATAACACACCCTCCTCCACCTCTAAAGCTAAATTTCCTAAACTTTCTTCATCTGAGTTGGCCATAAAAGGCCTAAAGAATTGAACATCGTCAAAAAGAGCACTCTTATGGTTTTCCTCATTTGAGTTAGCTAAAAAACCCTTTTTTGATGCATTTCTAAACTCCTCGCTGTTAACATACTCCTTAGTCTCAGATCCGGGCAATATACTCGAGTGATACATTTGCATTTGCAGTGTTTAAACTATCTATTATTCAGAAATATCTTTATTGTTTGTTTATTTAAAATAAAGTTGTGGAAGACCTATTAGTCTCTTATGGATTATAGTTGCCTAGTGCTTAATCTATGTTATAAGTTAATGTACTGCCTATTTAAAAGACCCTTGTTTTCAGTTTTGCTTTTAGTCAATTAGTTGTGTCAGGTTCAACATATACGTTTGTTTCTTTTTACTCTTCGAATATAATTCTATGTCAATTAGTGTCTCTTGTAGCAAAATCTATTTTGTAAATTTTATTTTGTGATGAGAAGTTAGTTAAATTTTTTTAAATCTATAAGCTCACTGATTTTTCCTTTTTTTTTTAAATCTTTGGATATACAAAAGTAGAAAAAAGTTTGGGATGAAAAAGAGCAACTAAAGAAATAATAATAGCCAATCCCAAGAACCATACCAAATTAAAAAATCTATGTTGAGTAGGTTTGATTTTTCCAATAACTTTGGTTCGATTCAGTTCTTTTTCCTTCACTTGTTTTTTTTTTTTTTTTGTTTGGTTCAATTTGGACCTAAACCAATAATTTGGTCGACCCTAGTCATGTCCACATAAATGCACCTCCACCCACATCTACAAGTACACATGCATACCATAACCATCTAAACTGTTTGAAAGCATTTTGTCTTTGGTGGAACAGACAAAAAGTTCAGCAAGATGCATGCTCGCTCAAAATCACCAATAACCAATGTAGATTGGTGTTTGTTCAATGAAGGACATTGATTCTCTATAAGAATATTGACCTACTATAATGACGAGAGAGAGGAAACCTTTTAAGTAAGAAGAAAAAATACAAAAAAATGATGATTTCGCTAATTGGAAGATTTGCCTACCAAATTTATACCCCATAATCAAATATTGTTTTATTTATCAGTACATCTAGACACTTAAAATCATCCGAAAAAAAACTATATTATTATCTAGGTTCCACCAAACTATATAAATATAAATATATATATATATATATATATATATAATAAGCCACAAATATATTGTCAGTGATAATTTTAGTAAATGTAAATTCTTCTTGCTCTTCTTTTGCTTTTGCTTTTGGAAATCAGCGTTATGAATAGAAGTGTAATCAAAATTATGTAAATAAAAACACGCAATTTACTCAAAAAAAGAGATAAAAAGTATGAACATACCTTGAAATCACGAGTATCATCTAGCTCATCAAATATAAACTCAAATTCTCCTCTTGATATTTTTGGCAAAGTCCTAAGGAATATGTATTAAAGGTTTACTTTTTGTATACACAATATCAATATTAAAAATTATAAACAAACCCTAGATTACAGAAGAGAATTCAAAATCATGTGGAAAACTGTCAACCAAATATCTGAAAACCATATATTGATGATTTCTTCACTAATGCATCTTAGATTCCAATGTTAAATGATAAATATAGCCTAATTCTTGTGTTATTTCCCATATAAATTAGTTAACCGATTGTTTCGATCTGATGTATGATAGGTTAGGGTTCTTAACATATATTCAGATTTACAGGGTATAATCTAGAAGTGTGTTATAGATAGTAACATAAGAATACCTGTATTTGTTCAGTTCCATAAACAAACAAATACATTGCTCCTTATTAAGAAATCCAACACTCTGCAGTACAAAGAACATAATCCCATCAAAAAACATGCAACAACCAACAATATAAGTACAGCACTATCTCAAAATATACATGTATAACTGCAATAACAGAAAGCAATTACAATTATCAGGAACATAAACTGCTCACCTAAACAGGCACTAAAGGCATGTTAGGCATTGCTATTGCCGACGGCATAATGAAACAAAAATTATTCGAAATTTTCTATGCTAATTAACAATAATGAGTTTTGACTTAAAGTTGATTTTGAAAGAAGCCAATATTTGAAGATTTTACCAATAGCCATTAAATTAGGTTGACAATGTAACCAACCCACTTTCACAAGTAGCTAAAACCATGTTCAAAATAAAAAAATGTAGTTTAACAAAGAAAAATATATTTTTACAATAGCAACACCAAACATGGTCTAAAGACATTTCTCTATTACAGTATAAGAATTTCCCTGTTTGCACATATTCTTCATTGAGTGGTTCCAATTTTATAAAACATCTCAAGGGGAGTCAGGGAACAATATTCCTCTCTAAAAAGCTTTTCAAGATATTATACTAATCCAATTGTTAAGAAGTGGACAATCATATAGTTATATTAGTATTACAGATGAACAACAGGTAAGCATAGAGATGAATATTCGGAAACATGAATGTGTTATGTACACAAGCAAACTTACCTATGACCATCATGAAATCAATTAGCCGATTGTGAATTGAAAGGAAAGATAGTTGAAAATTGGGCTAAGTGGAGATCCAAATGCAAGTGACATCATACTTACATACTTATCAATGAGGTTGAAGGCTTTTGCCAACATTCTTCTTCTCATGCTGTCTGTCTCAGAAACTTGTTTTGCAAGCTACAACAAAATGAAGATTGTATATTTCAGTTTATTCTAAAACAACATGCTATGTGTATTTTGGTCAGATAATTTAATAAAGAAACAGCATTAAAAGTTGAAAATGAGAGGAAGTTGCACTAGTTGCATTTCTTACTGTTCACACCTACAAGTTACAACTATACCTGATCTTTGAAGCTGTCATACACAACAGCAAGAATCAAGTTGGTGACAAAGTACACGCCCAGTAGCACATAGAGAATAAAAAAAAGGCAATACCAACGGGAAGCCCTGGAAAGCAAATAAGATGATAAGCAAGCTATCTAGGTTATATATGCATGTATTAATAACCAATTGGTGAAAGGACAATAAATGAATGGGCGCATTCTACCATATTAATAACCAAAACAGGACAGGGCAGTCAAGCAAAAGTCAGTATAAAGCTTAAGAAGACTCGTACGGCCCCAGGAAAAATAAGAACTATCTTGCTTACAGAAAAATCAACACAGATCACAGAAGATACATGAGGAAATGTAGCTTATGGGCAAGCTGATCTAACATATGATAATTGGAGAACCTGAAGGGCACACACATCAACCTAATTAGAGTGAACATTTCATTTGGCAATATAATAATTCAAGAACTTAGTTTATATCAGTTTCTCTGCACTGTTATGAGGATGTGATGCACAAGAATCTGCAGTGTTTTCAAGAGATCTAGTCATCAGAATCTTCAGTTCAGGGTGCCTCAGAAAATGCAAAAAGCAAGAGAAGTGAAGGTGAAACAAAGTCATAATTCCAAACTAGTTTGGGTTGGTTTACATGAATCCCCAACTTTTGCTGCTGCATTTACTTATCTAAGATGTTCTCCTTAACCTTACTTTTTCTTCTGTATTAAGAAAAAACAATCTTAACATCCTCATTGTGATTATACTTACTTTTTGAACCTGGCTGGATTAGGCAACAGGTTATTGAAATAAATGTTATATAATAACTAAAATAATAGGATCACCTAAACTAATTTTCAAGCTTACTTGTATGCTGGTACCCATACATCTGGATTGTTGGAAGTCGTAAATAAAACAAACATCTGGTACAATGTGGTACCATATGAAGTAAAAACTGCTTTTCCCTGTTTGGTATCTTCAAACATGACATAGGCTACCCAACTGGAAAACAGAAGAAATAATAGCCATAAAGCCTGCATTAAAGAAACCAGACAGCGATAAGCCATGGATATATATATATATATATATATATATATATAGTATAAAAGAATATATGTAAAATAAGCTGAGACTGACAAAATATGCAAAATAGGATTGGTTGAAATGCAAGTTTGAAAACAATGATGATAAAGAACAAGATAATCTGATAGTGAACAGACCAAGACATTTAAGTATGTCCCAAGCATTCCAGCAAGAATGAGGATGCTCTTCTGCAAGTCCCTGAGGTCAAGAAAAATAAACACGTCAAAAAAAGAAGCCTAGGTTGTGACAGCCCAAAGTAATACTAAAGATATGTGCGCTATAATAACATAAAAAATCTGGTGGTTATTTTCTTTTACTCCAATCCTATTGCATTCACAAAATGGTTCATAAATAATTGTGTCAATCGTGTTCTTTGTGGGCCAATCCTTACAGCCCCAGCAAATTATCATATTTACATCAGTTGATTCTTTTAATAGACAGAAGAGAGAAAAATTCGGGAGACAAAAGGCTTGTGACTCCACAGCATTATCCTTTTGCATTAAAATCTTTGAAACACTGCCTATAAAGTACTTTATTTATGTCGCACCAATTAGATCTACTATTTTCTCCAAGATTGATTGTAGTTCAAGCCTTCATCCATGAATTTGTAGGATAACAACCACCTTAAACTAGCAAATAGATAACTGGAACATTTCAAGCCTTCATCCATAAATTTCTAGGATAAAAACAACCTTAAAGTAGCAAATAAAGAACTGGAACATAAAGACAACAGACTATGCCGTATCCAAGAATTTCTTTTCTGTTTTTCCAAGAACTAAACATAATCACTTTAGCCACCAATGATAGTTACCCAAAGATATAAGAAGACTGCAAGACAGCACTCTTAAACAATTTTCAATTGACATCCATGGAATAAAAAAGCAACAAGTATAGTGTTTGTCCTGCCCCAAATGTCCAGCGATCTAGAAGCATTTTTTTGTGGGTAACGAACAAATATATCCTCATTTGCACAGCAAAACCAATTCACAATGACACCTTATACAAAGAGATGTCCTCATATAAAAGGTGTAGAAGACCAATCAATCCTATACGTAATGATTGAGGATCAAATTAGGGAGAGAAAGATGAACTAATAAGAAAAGAAAAGAGATATCATGACTAAAATATGGCACAGTTTATAACCTCCAGCTGTCCAACAACTTACAATTTGGAACTTTGAAGATAAGTTGACGCATCAGACCATATAAAAGTCTCGAATTGCATGGTAGTGCTTTGCTTAACTTTAGATTTCATATAGATAGACTCATAGATAAAGCATAAATAAGAAAAAGTATTATTGCATGATACCTGATGCTTAGGATAAAAAAGATGACTCTTATATATGGGGCAATCCTAACAGGAAGATAATCAAGGGCCACAGGAGACAAATAGAGAGCATAAACCAGTAAATCAGCAACGGAAATTGATAGACAAATGACCTGAAAATCAAACCCCCGAGAAAAAAAAAGAAGGAAGCATCATTAGGATGAAGAAATAGAAAGCAACCATACATGAACTGAAGCACAACATTCAAGCTATTAACTAACAATATAACACTTTAAAATAGAAAACCAGGCTGCTTAATCAAGATGAAATATGGTCATACAAGTTCAGAGAGAAAAAGAGACAGAAGGTCATAAACATAAAGTTGTTCACACTTGCTGAAAACATTTTGTTGATAACAATGTGATATAGGACAAGCAGAGAAGGATTTTGATAATAATTTTCACAGTGGGGCAAGCCTATCTTCACAATAATTTCAATTTGACAGTGAGAACCAGTAACAATAATCAACTATTTTCAAAAGCACTCTGCCTACCACATGGAGAACTAGAATCGAAGATTATAATCTCAAGATATTAAGAAAATCTCTAACTAGTTATATAGATTAAAGAAAGTAAACTTGTTTGCATAAGAATTTACAGGAAGCAATAAGATTGTTAATGCGAGGTCTGGTAAAAAAAACATAAAAGTAGGGAAGTGCATATTATTAGCAGACATTATAAAAAACCATGCAATTTTTCAGGCTGCTTGAAAGACAAAAGTCACTTTTTTTTTTTTTTGGTGCAAAGGCCAAAGCCCCGTTAATTCATTAGCACAACAGAGAAGAGGTACCTATATTCAACATTATGTGCAGACCAGCATATCTGATAGTAATTAAAAAATATGTACATATATACTTATGTTTCTTAACTATGTCAGCATTCATGAGGGTGCTCCACCTAACAAACTAAAGAAATTAGTAATAGAACCATAGCCAAGTACCTTTAGCAGATTCAGAGGATTTCTCCAAAAGATACCGGACCCTTCATATGAAATTGGAAAGAAAATATGCACTATGAGTATGATGAGAGTTATTCCCTACAGAAGAAAACAGAAACAATGAAACCTGCAAAAGACCATTCCTAGAGACAGAAAGGGGTGTTTGATAACACAACATGCATTACTATATTATATATTGATAATATATAAAATAATCACTTAATAAATTTATTATTATTCTATAATTATAGTGTAAAGACATTGAATCATATGACATAATGATCTTATGCATTTAATTTTTCTCAATTTGTTTGCTATTTTTTTTTAATTCTTAATATTTTAAGAACATAAAAACTAGTTTACTCGCTTAACTTTTTAAAAAAAGTACAATCAATGACAAAATTAACTATGGAGTATAATTAGGATAAAAAAATTTTATTTTTAGTTTAATTTACTCCATTTTTGTCCCAAAAAAATAAAAAATTTGTTTTTCTTTTTTAAAATTATAAAAATTCTTTTTTAACATTTAATTAGTTATAGTTTTTATAAAATAAAAATAAATTAAAAAATTAATAATTAATTCCTATTAAAAAAATAGCTTAATAAAGTTCAAATACGAATCCTTCCTAAATGCATATCTATTAGCATAACACTTGCAGAATTAATGTTCAAGGCCAGAATAAAAAAAGTCAAAGAAGAAAAAGCTAGGCTCATTTGAGTCGGATATTTGATAGGCTAAAGATCGGTGTAGCTGCTCTCTCCACGGTTTTGCTTGAACTTGGAAAGCCCGGGTACCTATCCAATTATTAAAGCAGGATGCTGAGAAACGGGTCTCTGTCTACGAAGAGCAGTCCTGTGTGGGACTTTAGGACAAGGCTCTGTAAGACCTTTCGTTTAAGATGCCTGATCTCTAAGGCAATTTATTACTTATATTTAAAATTAATAAGCTGTTACAGAATCAGCAGCTATTGAACCCCCGAAGGAAGGACTACTGGTAGTGATTCATCTTATCTTATTAGTAGCAGTCAGTAGGAAGAAGAATTGCTCTGGCTGTCATGGGTGAACCCAGTCTGGAAGCAACAATAGGTCTTGGATTCGTCATTAGTGGTCAAAGCATTGATTCTAAATCCATGTTGCAACTATCTTTACATAAATCCTTCATTGAGCTCTACATCCCCAACAAATTCGACACTTTATTGAATTCATCAAGTGAAATTATACTGATTTAAGAAGGATCCTTGCGATATTTAAGAAATTCTTAAAAGAAAAGATTCTAATCACCCCGATTTGCATATCCATTTTTGTTGTAATACTACAGAGCTAATGTGCCAACTTGAAATCAGTGTTGGGTCAATTGGCAAAGCTATGCGCTGGAGGTTTTGTCTAATCTTTCCACAAAGTTGCAGCTTCTCGACTTTCGCATCTCCTATCTGTCCTTGTCTTCACTGCCGATGCCACCGCAATTCATGTTGCAAAGTCTGCAGCCTCAAAATACGCCCAAATTCCGCATTTATTTTCCAGTCTCTTTAGAGACAATTGAAGATAGCCTTTTTTTTTTTTTTTATTACAGTCGACGTTACACTGAAACTCCGGAAACAACGCCCCCGTCATCATTTGGATGTACGACTGGAAGTCAGCTAGAACTTAGAATAAATAAAAGAAACAACAATACTCCAGCTCATCGATTCCGGCGAATAGATAACATAATTAGGAAACAAAACATGAGGTGTTAGCGTCAGACGCTGATCGGGAAAGCTGTGCGCTGATCCTTGTGGATATTGAGCATGAGTTGGATAATGGTGATCAGAGGAAAAAAGGCTAGGATTGTCTTTTCAGAATTTCGAAATAGTAATAGCTTTTAGTATTTAAAAGTATAAAAATTGTATTTTTATATATTCAAAACAATATTTGGTAAATTCGGAACTTAGAATAAACGTTTTTGTAGTAATTGGGCTCAATGGTTAGCTTTGTGAACCTTTTCAAAAACTTAAGAAGATAAATCAACTTTTATGTCTATTTTCTAAAAATATTTCTCTTTAAATTACTTAATTTCATAACTAAAAACTTCCTCTTAATAAAAAATTTGATTGTTATAGTCTTATTTATCAATATATTTTCTATTCAATATTTTTAACATTTTAATAATAAATTGAGATTATTTAAAAATAAAATAAAATTTAAATTTTACGAACATAATTTTCTCTTAATACTCAATAAAAAAACAAAAACACCACTATTATTATAATATTGACTTTAATTTTCATTATTATTACCTTCATCTTCCGCACCATAACATCATGAGCATGTCATCATATAATTATCTTCATCTTAAATACTCATAAATTTTAATTAACATACTTTTATATTTTAAATTTATATTTAAAAATTTATTAATAATTTAACTCTTAAAATTTTCATTATTAAAATTATTTCCCTTTTTCCCCACAGCCATAAGTCAAGAGAATATATATATATAGAGAGAGAGAGAGAGAGTAATTTTTCACCCATATACCTCATAAATAAGAGACTCAGCACCAGTTAAGTAAGGCAACTGCCCAAGATAGTAGTAGTCCCTATCGTTGCAAGAATGGGCAGGGTAATTGGAACACCACAAAGGTTTCTGCACAAATGTTCACCAAAACCTGAGTTACATTATCAGTTACTTAAATTAGAGCATCAACAGGAAATGAAAAAGATGAGAAAACAAACCTCCAAGAAATTAAGCACTATCAATGCAAAATAATTGAGAGTCCAAACGAAGTCAAACTGAATATAAATGAAGTAGAATTTGGCCACGGAATCAAAGTTTGACTGGTCCAGAATTTGCTCAGGCAGACCGACTCCATCCTCAGCCTAAAATGTGATTCTCAAATGAGCACATTACACAAATAGAGGATGATACGGTATAGAAAGTGCTAAGCTAACTAACCAGATCGACGAGAGCGGCTGCCTTCTGAAACCGAGAGCCGTGAGTGATGGCATCGGAACGCTGATTAAATGTCGACGTTACTCTTCCCCTGAAGCTGTCATCTCCGCTGGTTTCTCCCAAGAACGGCTTCTCCATTTGCAGATGTTTTCGTTAAAGCGAAGAAGAGAAAGAGAAGTATTGTCTTATTTATTGCTCTTCTGATGATTTAATAATGCAGAAAAATACAAAAACAGATCGTGGTGAGGGAGTTGGACAGGAGAGTTAAATTAGTCGTCGATGATGTGACGCCGTATTAAATAATGTGGCCACATTGAAAAATGCCACGTATCGTCCAACGATAGGGCTAACATCTGACACGGAATTGAAGTTGTAAATCGAAAATTTCAGTTTTATTGTAACTGATTTATTGTTAATAATTTTTAAAAATTATTTCCATATTAGTATTAGTCAAAATTATAACTACAATTATATAGTATCATTGTTTGCCTCGCGACACGTCCTTTGCCACCTGGTGCACAAACAGAGTGAAGTTAGTGTCGGCAACAGCATTAAAGAGCGATGATAAAATATCAATTAGGAGACAGGAGTAGCAGGACCAATTGAATAACTCCTTAGCTTGTGTTTGTTAGGGAGGAAAATGAAAGAAAAAAAAAAAAAA